>JAZHYW010016761.1:0-141807 GCA_037355805.1 Ixodes ricinus
TAAGTTCCCGGTTTAATTGGTTTTGTCTATTACTTACTATCTTTCATTATAGAAGGATATATTGATGGTTCATGAAAGAGTGTTTCGTGCAAAACGAATGGTTTTCAATGAAAGTGCTTTCAAGCTCAGAATTGTTGTAATGGCGCAGAGAAAGAAAGCTATTTGTGCATTAACAGTAGAACTGCATGGCACACAGGTCATGATATTTACAAATGCATGATGCATTATGGCGTTTGTTTGCAGGTGCAAAACCCGGTACACCTGTGGAAGTGACACTAATCCGTCTAGGTGGCCAGTGCTCATGCAACTTCCTGTCAACGTATTTTGTTGCACTGCTCTGCAGCAAAATACGTCCACTCATAGGGGCCGAGCACCGCGCTGCACACGGACGGACCTTTAAGGTTACGCATTAGAGAAATACGGACCTTCATCAACCAAGCCCTAAACAATTTGGAGCCCAACGTTTCAAAGCCAATTCAGTTTTTTTATCGGGCGATTATTTGCACGTGAAGAGCAGCAGCTTTTTTTCAATCTACGGTGGTGCCGTTTGCTTCACTCACTTTTTCTTCTTCAAGCGCCTCAGTCTGTTGACATACACCGATGATAAAGTGCCTGTCAACTTATTGATACTCCCTGATATTTGGATACGCCAAGACTTTATAAGAAGTCTTTGGCGGATGTTGGTTTAACGCTTGTTATTCTGATGTCAAAATCGATAAGATGGTCGTTGTTGTCGCAGTGCTCTGCAGCAACACTTCGCTCCCGGTCAAACTTCGCGCACATCACTCTTGTGTTGCAAAATTCTTTGATGGAGGTCCTTTTTCTCGTCGTCGATGTAAGTGGCTGGGCATTCAGAGCACGGAATTCGGTATGCAACCCTTGTGTTTTTTCTTTAGAAGGGTGGTCTTTGGTTTGTGGTATCAAGCGCCCAAGCATTGATATGGCTTCTGGGCCAAATACTCTTCTTTTGTCAGCGTACGCGCCAACGCTCTGCTGGTCCCTTTAAAGTAAGGAAGGCAGATGTGGGTGTCCCAGCGGGACTGCGTACTTTTTTGAAGCCGCAGGTTCCGATGAACATGATTTTGACGGCGGGCCACACGACCGATGAAGCTGCGTGTGTAGCCGTTCTTCTTTAGCTCGGCAATGACCCTATCCTCTCTTTTTTTCTGTCTGCCTCTGACGAGAAGATGTTCTAAGCTCTTGAACAGAATTGGTTATAACCACCGAGGATTCGTTACTCGTAAGGTGGTAGGAGTCAGAACGGAGGTAACGTCCAGTGCAGGTCGGTTTTGCATACTGGGAACGTCAGATATTTTCCTTGTTGTTTTACTAGCACATCCAGGAACGGCCAGCTGAGGTCTTTTTCTGCGTTAGGCTGTGACCTTGATGGCCGGTTCGATGGAGTTTAGATGTTCCAGAAAGTTGCTAACCTATGACGTTTTCATAATACAGAAGCAATCATCCGCGTAGCACACGAACACCTTGGGGTTTGCGGCGAATGAATGCAGTTCCCTCTTTCAGTGGCTTCCATCGCCAGGTTTGCTGTAGTGACCGAGATGGACGCTGCCACTGAGGTTCCGCTGGACTGGTTGAATAATTCTTGAAAACTGAAGTAGATGCTGCTCAGGCAAAACTCAAGGAGGCGGCACAGCTAATCCATGATAAGGCAGAACCTTTCATGCATGTATGGCTCCTTCTCAGGGGCGTATCGGGCTGTGCTGAAGACCAGGGGGACCGGAAACGCTTATGAAGAGCGTGATGACGTCGAAGGACTCCAGGCTTTATTTGATTGTGACTTTTAGTGAAGAACCAACTCCACGAAATGGCCGGCGTTGAGCACCTATGTCAGTGTTTTTCCAACGAGGGGGAAATGAATGTGGTGAAGGTAGTTGGATCGGGCTCGAAGCGGTGAGGTTGTGGAAGTCCAACATGGGTCGGAGGGGAACGTTGTTTTGTGGATTTTAGAGATCGTAAAATCCAGAAGCGGAATCATTCCTGCATATAAGCAGTTGGTAGAGGTTTTTCGATTCTGGAAGGTTTTCGAAGACTTCTGCAAGGATCTTGTTTAGTTTTGTTTGTATTTGTATCCCTTTTGAGTGTTTTATGGGCTAAGCTATCGAGAAGACCTCGGAGCTTGTGTTCGTAGGCTTCCCTTCTAGGACAGCCGTCGAGTTGCCCTTGTCTGCTGGTAGAACGAAACTGTTTGGGTCACCTTTAAGCTGCCGAAGCGCTTTGGCCTTTTTTTTATGCAGGTTGTTTTATTGATTTGATGAAAAATTTGTCAAAAAGCCTTTAAACGTAAACATGTTTGACGGACCCGTTCCTGAGTGCTGGCGTCGAGGTGCACAATGTCATCCTCTATTGTAGCAGCTATTTTCGCCAGAGACGACTTTGTAGTGGCCATGTTAAAGCCAGCGACCCTTTGTTAGAAGCAGCAGTCTCGCATGGAGTGAGTTTCCTTCTGGAAAGGTTTGTGACAAACCTGTTGGAACCAGCACTGTAGCTAGCTCCGTCTTTCTCCCTTTAACTTTGAAAGCTTCTGCATCTGAGGTGCTCGTTCTTTTTTTTGCCGATGTAGGGGCGACGTTTTCGGAAAAAGAATGCAGAGATTGATAAACGTTCGGTGTCGAGCGTGTCGGCGATCCAACCAAGCTAAGTTCCATCAA
The DNA here is from genome assembly GCA_037355805.1 of Ixodes ricinus. Classification (NCBI taxonomy): domain Eukaryota; kingdom Metazoa; phylum Arthropoda; class Arachnida; order Ixodida; family Ixodidae; genus Ixodes; species Ixodes ricinus. The sequence continues at coordinate 2,667 of JAZHYW010016761.1, forward strand.
ACATGTTTACGTTTTAAAGGTTACGCATACATTATATTACCCATAACACCTGTTGCATATAAAACACGTTACGCATAATGTCAAGCGGCAGAAAATGACGCTCTTTATTACTCTTGGGACGAGCAACCCGCCCATAAGTAACTACGTTTACGCATGCATCATGCGGACAAAAGAGGCACTTTTTTGTCGCATGTTGTGCGTAACATGATTTAAATTGACGACAACCGTGTGTGCGGTTAAACAAAAATACATGATTTGGGCAAAACTCCGCACAAGCTGTGGGTGTTCACGAAGGCCATTAGCGTGAGCCTGTAAGTTACACAGCATGGACACAAGGCTACCTTGCTTTGCACTGGACGTGAGGCATGTGAAGCTTGCCTAAAATAGTTACCAGAATGTAACTTTCACAACACAAAAACATGATTCTAAAGGTAGCTAGCTAGCTACTCGTACCTTTACAATATAATCGTTATCTACTATGTGAACGTGAATGGTTGTCATTATCAGTTTGTTTTTGTAAATTTAAGTACTATGGCGCTAAAGTGCATCTTAACTGAGAGCTTGCATATTTCGAAAAGTCAGAAATGTTTGCGTAATACCCTTCGAGTGACGTTCAAGAATCGCAAAGTGTAATTTCAACCAACACGTGGAAGAATTCTTCAACACAGTTGTTTTCACTCCATTGTTTTCCCTTCATTTCTTTCCACCTGTCATAGCACAGCCCCGAGAAAAAAAGTCCTAATGGAGAGCCCAGTTAATTATACAATTTACACTGTACGCAAAATGAACACGCGACTAGACACATTTCAACAACTAAATTTCTAACTTTATAAAAGAAAACTACCTGATCGTGCGAGGTGCTAACAATACGACTTTTACGGCGATAGGCATTATTGTAGGCGAGGTAGTAGCAGATCCCTTGTGCGTTTCGTGCAGGGCAATTACGTCATAGGACGTAACGTCACGTAATGTCAGTGACACCGTGACATCACAAAAACGCTCGCGGCTAAATTCAGTGAAAAAAGGTTTGCGCTAAATTTGGCGAGGAAATTCTGACGTTACGTCACGCGGGATTTGTGGCGTCACGCGATACTCAATTTTCGCTTAATCACAGGGAAATAGTTTTTCCCACGTATTTAGCAGGAACGTAATGTCACGTAACCTTATGGTGTCACACCAAGTCGCGTGACGTCACAATATCATGTCACGCGACGTCTCAGCGTCACATTAATACAGTCCGTTGCACTTAGTGGGATGTAGGTCGACTAACTTGGACGCAGCTGTGTAACTCTATGTTGAAAAGCGTGCAGCGTTTCGGCTGTCGCCTCAGTTTGTTTATTTATTTATTTTATTTACCTTCAGCGCTTATACATCGTTTGAACTTAGTCCCTAGCGTAGCCAAAGTTACGGGTGGCAGGGGCCGATGAAACGCCGGCGATAGGTCACGCGACTTCGCCTGCGTTTCGTTTATCACTCCACGCGGCGTCCGCGCAGAGGAGTCGAAGGATGGCATTTCGTCTGCTACGGGAAAGGCGGTTATACGGAGTGCAAGTTCGTCTGCTCTCTTGCACATGGGGTTGCAAGGATGTCAAAACACCGAGCTCTCATTGGCTGGTTGAAAAAAATAGTGGGTAGACCTAAAGGCATATAGCATTGGGGTCTACCCACTATCCCTTCGACTAAAGCCAATCAGAGCTCGGCATTAGTCTGACGTCACCGCAACTCCTCTGTATAAAGCAGACGATTTGCTCTCCGCATAATGATCAGGAGGTGGCGTTGGGAGACGATCATTTTCCTGCCGTCCTTCTTTTCGACTAACTCTCCCTGCTTCACCACAGTCTCGTATCATTTTGCATCAAGATCATAAAAAGTCAGTTAATGGATGCCGCCGTGTAAATATGGGGCAAACAACCACATTGCCATGGCGTTGCTTTGACAACGCGGTTGAGGCGTGGTCATGAAAAGTTCCCTCAGTATCTCGGTCAGTGAGACGATCTTTTTTCTGTGGCTTTTTTTCTTCTACTAAGTTTCCCATGTTTCAACACAGCAAAATGCATAACGCATATACATAACAGCAACAAAAAAGCGAACCGCGTCTCTCCGGTCGCTCTGGAGTACGTGTTTTCTCGGCGCTCCACCGACAACGCATTGTTTTGCCTCCGCTGCTCCGACAGCCAAGTTTGACCTATTTTTCATCGGAGAGGGCTTCCCGCCGTCGGCGAATCAACTTTTTCGTCGATTTCCCGACTCTTGTAATCTCCAATGTTCGTTGAACAACTTCGTGGTTCGACGCGGTTTGAGACCCCTTACGAAGTCTTTGCCAAAGGACGTCATAAAAAAACTTGGCGAGGAAAGCCTCCAACTCGGAGCACGTGATTCGGTCATTGAAAACACGAAATCACACGAAATAAAAATGAGAAAAACGTGTGGCAGTCGCAGCAGTGTTGCCTGAAGAAATGCGCTTTCCGTCAAAGGATATTCATTACTATATTATTATAAACGTGGAACGTAATTTATTTCATTCATAATTTCATCATTATTATTTAGCTGGAGATTAGTGGAAACTTGTGTGATGTTTGAACACAAACAATCCACCTGACTTTCTGTCCGGGACTGGAATGAACCTGCCTCACAACGTTACAACCAATGCCACCCTCGACTCGTCTGTCAGCACCTTAAATGAAGTTTTGAATCCACTTGACTAATCATTGCCAAGTGTTACCTCTGTTTACTAAGAAGGGTCTGTTCTATATGCCTTCCACTTTTTCTCAACTATGTTTTTTGAAGCCATGCAAAACTAGAGCTCTGCTGTTGTACATGTCACATATGTGCTCATATGCCTTGGCCTACAAAAGTAGGTCGAATTATTATTCAAATAAATAAAAATAAATAAATAAAATATATTTCTAAATTTTTACTTCTGCAGACTACTTTTTTTTAAGCGTACAACCACTTCTTAAAAGCTGTGAACCGTCACCCGTCCTTTGGCTGTGTTCGGAACTAATTGAAACGAAGTATAGAGGGTGAGTTTGCAGGTAACCTAGACGCATAACTATACAAATGTACGCAGATATTTATATACTTGCGAACAAAGTTTTGCAGGATAGGCCGAGGAACCGGGGTTTCTCAGGGAAGAAATTAGCACAAACGTTCCTGATTTCTCTCTCATCGTTGGTTCATAGTTAGAATTTAGTAGCTTTCTTTATGTTATCAGCCCCAAAGTCTTTGCTTATGTTGCTCGCCCTTCCAGAGTGGTTAGAATAATACTCCCAAAATTCATTCAAATGTGACCAATCATATTGTTTGTTCTTTTTGAAGATCAGTTCGTATTAAGCGAGCAAGAATTAAAATGAGTAGCTTCGAAGGCCGCCACTGTACTATCACGATCAATATGAGTGCGAACACCGCTCCGCGTGACCCGCGATACTATCAGTGCCCCCTGGCGATTGCTCTTTGAAGCATCAGTGTACCTTGCGGTCGAGACATATCGTCTCTAGCGATCGCCGCACCGCTATGCACTTCCGGGTTGTCTGCTAGCGAAAAACGGTCGGCGAAACCGCAAAAACTGTTCAACAATGACGAAGAGCATTTTTCGCTAGCAATATGCGCCAGCCGAAATAACTTGTATGAATAATATAGGGTCATATTTTTTTATTAGGAAGTTTTAGTTGATTATTCCCATTACTTCGATAACAAGATCCGATACTTCGCCGATCCCTTTAAGCATGCACAATGTTGTTATCGGAGGTATCAAAAGAATCAACGAAGACTGCTTATTATTTTCTTCGCGTGAGTTTTGCGAGGGCAAAGGACCACCAATGCGCAGAGGCAAGAAGTTAGCGCGGTGCGAGCGTGGGTGATAGTGATACCCTTCATCATGAAAAACAGCGCGAAAGAAAAATAACGATGACGTAGAAGAAACACACGGAACGTCCTCGTCGGTTTTTTCGCGCTGTTTGTGAAGGGTATTACCAACGCTCGCACCGCGCTAACTTCTAGCCTGTGCGCATTGGTGGTCTTTGCTCTCGCAAAACTCATGCGAAGGAAATAATAGGCAGTCTTGGTTGATTGTTTTGATACCTCCGATAACAATATGATGCATGCTGCGTCGGCGAAGTATCGGGTATTGTTATCGGAGTAATGGGAGTAACCTACTAAAACTTCCTAATCAAAAATATGACACGAAAAGTATTTATGCAAGATTTATTTCTGCTGGCGCTAATTGCTAGCAAAAAATGAGCTTCGTCGTTGGTGAACAGTTTCGCGGTTTCGCCGACCGTTTCTCGCTAGCAGACGACCTGGAAGTGCAGAGTGGTGTGGCGATCGCTAGGGATGATATGTCTCGAACGCAAGGTGCCATTTAGTTCAAAGAGTAATCGCCAGGGAGCACTGATAGTACCGCGGGCCACGGGGAGCGGTGTTCGCACTCATATTGATCGTGATAGTACGTTTCTCGTAAACTGCAAGAAAAATTGTTGTTCTTAAATAGGAGCGGAGTATTGGGGATAATATCCAAATGTCGCACCCGTATCAGCTAAGTGTAAAACTTCATCGATGGGGCAACACGAATTATTTAATTGTGTCTCTGCCGCAACGCTCGGCTGTCGTAGCCGAATGCTGTTTATGCTCAATCAGCAAAACATCAATTAAGTACGAGATCCAGCAGGACGCAGAACTCGTGTCCAATCTACGTGCTCGAGCGAGGTTCACAGGCACAAGCCTTGTGCTGGACAAACACAAAGCACGTGGAAAACAAGCTGAAGAAAGTCCGCTTATAGTTCAATCTCCTCATTAATCCTGACGCCTACTTTATACGCTGTATATAATAGCAAAAGAACCATGTGCATACTTAAAATCTTTTCTGTGTTCAAAGCTGCCGCTGTCATTAGAGAATCTCAGGCAGATGTTGTTGAAAGCGGAGTCCTCAATGATTCCGCATCGCTGTGTCAACTTACCGGACTCGTTAGCGATGCCACCTGGCGGTGTATCTGCTGCACACGGCGCACTCGCCAAAGCCTCGAGTAGGACGTCTCTGCAGACACGAACGTGATGACGAACAGAGCGCGCAGCATCTGCAAACAATGGAAGACCAAGGAAGATATCTTTCATGGGCTCTTGCGTAAGTGGCAACTCAGTTCTGTCTGATTGTATTGACCGATCTCACTAGCCACTTTGACTGCGCCGTCGCTGCCGCGATGGCTCGAGGAAACTTTAGTATTTCCGCGCGTGCGGCAACCTCGCTGGAAACCGATACGCGTGCAGCGATGCCGCACGAGACGGCACGAGCCGTCTCGTGCCGGTTTTTGGTGCTGCCATAACTCCTTCTATACTCACAAAGCCTGGCAGTTGACGACGGAGCCATAGGGTGCCCGGTCGCAGATTTGGAGCGCGAGGATCTGGTACGACAGAGCATTTCTCGGGGAACCTGCTCGTCAGCGCAGAGCTTTTACAGCGGCGAGGACCCGAAATATGGTCTTCCAACCCGCCGAGAGAAGAAGCGGTAGCGCGAGGAAGGTCAGGAGCACGAGCGGACATTCCATCGCTCGGGAGAAGTGTGTTTCGGCGTCTCGCCGCAGCGGGTGGCCGTCACGTGGCTCTCCTCTCATCCGTTGTCTGCCGCACTACCTTTTCAGTTTCGGCGCCCGTGTCTCGTGGCGATCTGCCAGGCTCTGTCAGTATAGAGGAGGCTATGGTGCTTCTCGGTTTGCACCATGGGATTACACGGCTGCGGTCAGGCTTGAAGTGAAATGGAGTATGCACCGAGAAACTCAGAAATAGGAGGAGACGAGAGCGCGAGGTCACGTCAGCGCCGGGCTCGGGTTGCAATGACTTAGTGGGCAGACCTATTGTCTTTCTCTTTACTACACTGGTCGAACGTGAGCGCGGAACGCCGGCGTTTGGCGACTCGCTTTCGATTCCGAAGGCGTTCGATGAGTCCAGTGGACATGAAGGCTGCCCTTGTCCCCACTGCCCTATAGTCGAACGCGTTAGATCGAAGAATGCCTGCGTCCGGCGTTTGGCTCCCGCATTCGAACGCGTTCGACGAGTGCAGTGGAGACGAGAACAGCTATTCGGAGTGCAAGTTCGTCTGCTTCTTTTGCAGGGTCTGTGGTGACGTCAGAACGCCGAGCTCAGATTGGCTCTGATCGAAGGATAGCGGGTAAACTTCAAGGCAGTTTCCTTTGAGGTCCCTGTTCAAGGGTCCTTTGCCACTAACCTTCAATCAGAGCTCGGCGTCTTCCTGACGTCACCAGAACCGCTGTTAAAGAATCAGACGAGCTTGCGCTCCGCATAGTTTAGGTCTGCCCACTAATCATTGCCGCCAGAGCTCGGCTCTCCGGCGGCCCCTCAGCTGCTTTAGCGACACCTCCCGAGATAAGAAACCTTAAGTGCTGAATTTTTCCGCGTCACCAAAGATGGTCACGCTCGGCCAGCATTATTAACGAGACTACGACGTTAGCGTTGGGCTTGGAGTCATGTCCAATCAGTGAGAACACCACTCCTAACCGAGAGCTGACGCCATATAGTCGGGGCCGCGATCTGTGTCCTACGGTGGCCTCCTTTAGTGACGCAGGAAAATTCGGCCCTCCGAAATTCTTATCTAGGAGATGTTAGCTTTAGCCTCCTCCTCTCTCGCACTTTCCACCTGTTTACCCGTTTGAATCCCCACAGCTTACACCCCTTGCTCGAAGAAGAGAAGTGGCTTACTTGTTGCGCCGCTCCGTCCAGCTTGGGCACGGACTCCGGGTGCAAGGCCTCCGGCGTGGACACAACAAAGAGGGCCACAGAGCCGTCCGATCGGCCCTGCCGATGCAGCGCCGTCAGCGTCCGCGTCAGCAGCACACCAGACAGGTCCATTGACAGCAAGATGGCTGCGCACACGAGGTAACAACACAGACGTCAGTCTGCGGACAACGTTTCTCTTAAAGGGCTTCTCGAGCATCAAAATAGAGGTCGTTAGTTTTTATATAAAACCCTCGTGGCAAATGCCAGGACCTCCTCGTGGAAGTAGTGGACATGAAGCTTCAGCTCGCGATTTGACGAATAAAACTTATAAGACGCCTCTATAAATTGCAACTCATTCAATAAACGAGCCGTGACGTAACAGGATCAGCATGCCGTCTCCTTAGGAACTTTCTTTCCTCCTCATACATTGCTTCCTGTCCAAACAATAGGGAATCCTAACGATACGATACCCGATTGTCATCGCATCGGTTGCGTCGGGTCCCTCGAGAGCATCTCGGGTTTATATTAGCAGCAACAGCTCGTTTCAAAGAATGACAAAAGTACAATAACCCACCAAAAATAGAGCGTTGACCTAGAACTCATGTTTATTGTACTACTTCATTGTAAAAAAAACATAATAAGAAATAAAAACACCCTGCAAATTTGCGCTTATCGCGTTGATTACTTCGTAAAGTAGTATAATGTTTTAGCGGATAAAGAAACGTAAGTGGCGCTCATACACTTGTCATCAAGTCGCGCGATCATCTCTGCCTCGATAATTTCTCTAATTAGGGGGTCGCCAATTCGCGTCAATAGAGAGTTCTAGCAGTAGAGAGTTAGGGAACTGCTTTTGCACATCCGATATGGTACAATGGGCCCTCCGGTACAAACTGCGCATGTTCTACCGCAGAACTCTCGGACATGTGTAGTTCGTATCGGGGGGCCTATCGTACCGTATGGGATGTGCAAAGATTCCCTAAAACTCTCTAGTTTCGATGACTCTGATAATGATACCCGATACTTCGCCGCCGCCTTTGCCCATGCATCGTACCGTGTATAACGGGGGTATTGGAACCATCTACTAGGGCTGTCTAATACAGCGAATTTTGTGAACTGGGCATCACAACCACAGTGTGGGCAGTGCATCCCTGGATGGACAGAAACAGTCTTGTTCTTGCTGTTGGGACATCTACCAGTTTGTCCAACATACATCTCGGGTGTCTCGGGAGAGCGCCTCGATGTTGGCAATGAAAAAGTCGAAAAAGGCATGCCGTCACGATTGACGGCTCTAGTATCTTGTTACGTCACAGGTTTCGTCGAGTCGCGAAACGAAAATATGTGTACCAAAATCTGAGCGCAATTGAAGGTACGTTAAATTAGGCGAGGTGTGAAGAACTACGATCGCTATTTTTACACTGGAGAGGTCCTTTAAGGCTGATTCACATATTCGCATTTGGTTGTGTTCGACTGCGCCTCGACTCCTTGTGTTGCACTGCAGCGCGTTGTGAAAATTGAAACGAGGGGGCGTCAGCGTGCTAGTAGCGCCAGTGGCATGTACACTTACTCAAAATTGCGCTTGAACGCTTCTGGCCCTGAACCAGTAGACTGGAAGTTCTCCAGCACTGGCAAGACAAAACGACGCGCTATCAATGAAAAATGGTCGCTTTTACCATTTTATCGAATTATTTAATGCACACAGTGAAAGAACGATGCGTAAAACATTTGGCAGTAAGCGCACACCGGAAGTGTTCCAGGGTACCCGAAAGATGGCATAAGCCTCTTCTTTCCTCTTAATTTCCGGCTTTACTTGGGTCGTAAGCGGTTACAAGAGGTCACGGGGCAGTCGATCACAACCAAGCGAAATTGCACCGATAGGAAGCGGTAACGGAGAGCTACTAAATCAAAGTCAGTTGTCGAGCTTCCTAGAACGGCTGGTGCTTTTTCATGGCGCGTCCGTCTCGTAGGCGCTCCTTTTACGCTATCGTCACGCTCTATGGACAGAAGCGGCGAAACCGGTGGAACGCTGAATGCAGAATGCCCGCGGTGGAAAGTTACTGTATCCTGGCTTTTATGGTAAGCATGGTTTGTACAAAAGTTTGCACAAAAAGAACATCGTTAGAGAACAGTCCTTCTGCGTTGCCCGTGGAGGCATTGCCGCTCTGGTGGCCTTGGGAAGGCCTGCCGGATGTACCTGCTCGCATGCAGGCAGCAGACAAGAACCGTTTTCAAACGAGGCTCTTCCGTGGGGCTTGTCAACTGATGGATCTACCGAAGGTTGCTCTTAAGTGCATGTAAGCGTAGGCGATGCGATCTGTGCGCTGCAGCGGCACTACGCCTCGTGGTCGAAGCAGTGAACTCTTGGACCGCGAGAAAATAAGACCTGTGATTTGCGACTAGGTAATACTATGCGAACGGCTTCAGTATTTCACAAGTCCGTATTTTGAGATGCACGGCCAGCTAGACAGACATTTGAAAATACCTTGTAGCTGCAGGCCGCGCAACAGGATTAAAAAGATTGGCACCGGCACGGTGGAAAGGGGATCGTTCCGTCGTGGGCACTGCGAGCAAGACCAGTCTTCCAACACAAAGTGAGATGCGACGGGCAGTCCGTTTGCGTTTTATGACGCACGGCAGCCGGAACATTTGAAGATACCCACCGCCGATATTTCCCGCAACGCAGGCATGAAACTATGCACGCCGCGACCACTTTGATTTGCATGTATTCAGCAGTGAGTCTCATGGATGCGAAACGAGGCGCGGCTGCGTTAAACTAGATTTATTTTATGTCACAATTTGTTTTATCTTGTAAGCGTTGATCACAAACAAGCAGTACAATAAAGAAGACAAGTGGTCGAAAACATCGCACGGGACGAGCGAATGAACAAAATCAATCTCCTCCTTGGATAAGCGCCAAAAACGTTCGGAAACAGCGAAAGAAACAAGCAGGCTAAGATCATTGCAGTATCGTTAACATCATTAAAATCTTTACTTTGTTTAGTCGCATATTACAATGCGTTGGACCGGAATCGGCTCGCTACATTGCCACTTTGCAAAAACGAATAGCGTTTTTGCAGAGTGGCAAAGTAGCGAATGATTGGTTTTGCCACTCTGATAAAACCAATCATTCGCGTATAGACGCTTTACACATGCTCCAGATCACAGCCGCCATTGCTGACCCTCTGTTGTCTTTCCCAGATGCCGAGTTACTAAAGTGCTCGTGAACGAGCCTCCACAAAGGCCAATGCTGAGTAGACGGATACAGTAAAATCTAAAATTGCAATAATCCAGCCCTCACGTGGTAATGATGAAATGAAGTAAACGGAATAGAAGAAACAAAAACTGAATGTCGGTTATCGCGGGGCCCATGCATATCTGCTGCAAAGCGTATCTATATTTTGTTCGGTACCCCCCCAGAAAAGTGTGCATTACGCACGGCCAAACATTGCACTCATGTGCAATCCTTTTGCATTGATACAAAAATAACGAGGAATCGGTCTCTTAATTCATAACACTTTATTCGACGTCAAGCGGCAAAATTTCACATCGCTTGGGGCGGGATATTTACGCTATGCTCGGAACCAAGCGAAATCAAGACGCAGAAGAGATAGCGCTTCGACCAATGCGTTTCTTCACTCCACATACGCAATAGAAACAAACCCTGTTAAAACAACGCCGTCAATCTCGAATCGCATTCGTAGAAACGAGGCGAGCTCCAAAGATAACCTGTGCAAAGCTTTCGGATAAAAGCGATGGAGCAAAGTTGACAGAGTCGTCACGCGCACGCACGAAAACCGTGAATAAGGCTCCTTAACGCTCATTGTGCTCTTACGTTCGTTATGTTCTAAACGAAGCAACGTTTAACCCATCTTTGTTGTCAGAATTAGTCATCAAAATCTTCACGGGAGCCCTTGTTGACCATTAGTTGACCGTGACAACTTCCGTTTATGACGACCCAGTAAGCACGCCAGAGAAACGCCCAACTTGGGTGAAAGTGTGGCAGACATAAGGGCCTTACCTGGGCCCAGTTAGGTTTTGCTCCATGGCGCTTCTTAGTGCGGAACTACGTTGCCTAACTATAGCCCTAGTTGGGCGATACAAGAGCACGCCAAAGATTGCCTTTTCACTGGTCCTCCGCAGGAGTGCCAAAGTAAAGGGCCATGCTTGAGCGATAACTGCCAAAGTAACGCCTAATTTGGGGATTTCGGACGTGCCAAAGTTTGGCTTCTCTCTGGTCCGTCACATAAGTGCCAAAGTATGTGCAATACTTAAGCCATAACTGACAAAGTATATCCTAATTTGGTGATTCAGGGCATGCCAAAATTTGGCATTTTCTCTGGCTAGCCGCTGGAGTGCCAAACGTGTGCCAAAAGTGCCAAAGAGAGCTCAGGGGCCTGCCGAAGTTTGGCGTTTCTCTGGTGTGCCTCAAACGTGTTTTTCACACGCTCCAGAACAAACTTAAATTAAATAAGCGTTCGAAACACGATGGTCCCATGTCATCATCTCCGTTCCCAAGCAGCACGGCGATACTTGGCAGTGTTGGGCCAGAAACGGCCAAAAATCGGTTCCAATATCGCCCGAATGCCGAGTTTTGCAACACCACTTGATATCCCCGCAGGTATTGACGTGCCGTCGCTTTTGATCCAACTTAGTGTTGGCGCAATATCGTGCGAATAGTCAACGATGCGTCTGCTCCGTATCAGGCGGACATCGTGCAAGTCTGTTCCGTATAGGCCCTTGCGTATAAATTGCTGCATATCAATCACATGCACGGACGAACAAATTTGTTTTCGATCACTCCCAGAAGTTTTTTAAACATAAACATAAAACGTAAACAGAGCATAATCGCGACATATTTACAAAAGTTATACCTCTCTGTAAAACGAAAAGCAAACCATTAGATATAATTAACACTACTTAGATGGCGAGCAGAACTCATAAATTAAAACAGGAAAAACCGTGCAGATTAAAATGGAAGCAGGACTACTCTCTGAAGCATGCATGTAGTGTACAGTCTACTCAACTCTTAAATATAACGCGGGAGCAGTGGCCTGAGAGACTGCATGTGTCATCTACCGGCTCACTCTGCCAGCTTATGCCGCTGTTGTTTTCTGGAGCTACACTCCCAGCTCCGAAACAATAACCGATGTGTGACTCGCGATAAAAAAAAAAATGTCACGTTTTGATTTTGGTTTTGTTCCTTAAAGAAGGTGGCCTTTATCAGAGAAACGGTAAGATCACCGAGATATGGTAGCCCCGCCAAAAAAATCCGTAAATGTCATCCAAAAAAGCTGGCAAAAACAAGAAAAGAAGCAAATAAAAATTTAAAGCGTGGGCGGTAAAGAAAGAAATGAGGAGGTCATGCGATAATTGTTTCGGGGAGTGGCGACAGACACAAGGAGAGCTGCCTTATTCTCTACTACATCACTGATTTAATCGCTAGACAGCTCTGATATCAGTTTTGCGCAGCGTCTCACGTTATATTTAACAGCTGAGCACACTGTGCGTACTAATAAAAGAGCGACATCATGTAATTCTTGATAAATGCAAAATCTCACTCGGGCAGCACAGACCAACACAAAGTCGAGAAAGAAGGTGCCCACATTCAACTGAAGTCTAGCTGTCGCCGAAGAGCAGTTTTTTGTTGAAGCGCGTCCAACAAACACACCACAAAAAGTCCACGGACTCCGACGAAAAAAAAACATTACGGAAAAAAATTGGCATGGACGTATTCTGGCCGTTTATGACGAAAAACCGCGGACGGGACTCCAACATACGAAAGCATCAGAACACCGAAGAGCGCATCTCGGAAACCGGACCTACGTGGCCCGAATATTCTACACCTTCGCAAACGGCGAAGACTACAGCCCCAGTGATCCCATCAGCGCAACGGAGAGAGTGACGAGACAAATTTTCGTCCAAGCGTTTTTTCCTGCGCGTCCGACGCAGAGGGGTCACGCGTTTCAATTCACTCTTCTGATCGGCCGTCACGCACGCTCACAGCCACACGAAGACACAGAAGCGGGTAGAGAGGCAAAGGTAGTGCTTCGTAGCCGGGGCTTGGAATGTTACTTTTGGTTTGAGGTTATGGGGGGACTGAAAGATAGTGTGAGAAAGAAGTGCCTGGGTTGATGCTGTCAAATGCTTCCAATGAACGCTAAAAAAATTTGGCAGGGACACTGAAGATTGCTTACGTGTAGGAATTCGAAAACATTCCTACGCGTAGCGCATGCTTACAAGCAGCGCGCCACGTCTTCCTTTCTCACACGGCGCTACGGCGGCGACATCACGCTCCCCCACTGCGCAGGCGCGGCGCCCCCGCCGGCTCTACGGCTTCCGTGACGATGCCTCTGCGTTGCTGAGCTTTTCTTAATATTTCATTTTTGAGGCGCGTCCGTTTTGCCTTTGAGCGCCCGGCCGGCTTCCGTGACTAAGCATCTGATATGACGCGTCGCAGTCAATTGGAATGTTTTGCTCGTTTCGCTGCTACAGACAACGCCGGCTTCGCTTCATGGGACAGTTAATGGTTTCGCATTAAACGCTGCTACAAACGGAATTTAGGTGCCGTTTTTCGCTGCTACTGGCAACGTCGGCTTAGCTCCATAGGACAGTCAATCCTTTCGCATTAACATCTTTGCCACCAGGATTTTATCTCAGTTCCTCCGAGTGTGAAGCGGCCGCGGTACCGCAGAGCCACGGCCGCTTGCGTTTTGTTTTTGCTAGGCTTTGACAGTGCTCAATCGCCATGCGGAGACACGGACGAAGCTTAACGCTCGTGTTTGTAATGTGCCGCATAATTATGATATTTGTTGAGGAGACGTGCGCACGTCGGTCTCGTGCAGTGCTGGCTCGATGGCAGCAGTTGCGGTAAGCATTCAGCCCATCTTTGGCGTTTAGAGATCAAGAAACGCCCCAAATAAAATGTAAAGTTGCGAGCAAAATTAAGTTTGATTTTCATTTAATTAAGTTGGAGTTGCCAATCACGTACCACCAATACCCCATCAGCCGAACTCCCAGGCAGTAAGCCTAGCTCTTGCACGTGTTTGGCGAATTTGGACCAAAAGAGGACAGATAATAGTCGAACTACCGGGGAGTGAAACCTAACTCTGGCACTTCTTTGGCGAATTAGGGCCGATATAACCTGACTCTTGCCAAAGAAGGTCAGATTTGACTCTACTTTGTCTTCTTCAAGCTTTTCATGGTCTAAAACTCCCAGACATTTGCCAAATTTGGGCCCAGAGCTCTGTGCTACCTGGGCAGTGCTATCTCGGCATTCGGAGAGCACCGACCCGGTTTTGTTGGAGCTGACGCAACTGTTGCCAAAGCAACCCATCGTCGCAAGCCGTTGCAGTTGCACCCGGTCAGACTCGACGCAAGCGTGTGAATCGCCCTTAACGCTTTTACGGCCACTTCAACGTTTGAAAGCTGCTCTGTGAGAATCATCCAACCACCGACGACGCGTAGTAGGTGAAGAAGACGTCCTTAGTGTCAAGTAGGAGCGAAGTTTCTTGGAGGGGAAACCCAAGCCACTGGGCCGAACGATCACCGCCGAGCGACGGATCCGATGACGAGCGGACGCAGGCCTTGCTTTCTTCGGCGTGTTGTTTCCGCGTTGGTGTTTAGTAGAATATCACGTTATCCGTGTATCGTACTATTTCTGCGTAATATAAGTTCTGGCGGTGTTTGTGAGTCTCCGCGCCCACACCGCAAGCCTACGCATCAAGACAATCCCCTCTTTCCATTTCTGAGGTTCGCCGCCAGGGCGGCGACTACCGTAGTTGGAACTTGCGAATAGTCTTATCAAGCTTCAGATTGTTTGCTGCTTGGGGCGGGTTGCAGACTAGTTGCCAAACCTTGTCTTCCATGTGGCAATGAAGAAGGGCCGTCAAGACGCCGGGCTCTAATTGAAGGATATCGAGTAATCAAACGCGGCGGCGTCGTCTGTTCGTCGTAACAATGGCGGTTTTGCCTTTTTGAGGGCTGCGGGTAATTCACAGAATAATTATAAACCATGCTTGGCTTTAGAGAAGACGAAGACAAAGTAAATAAACGGATAACTTGTTTTTGTTGACCAGGAACTGCCAGACGTACAAGGAACGGAAAAGTCACGGTCCAGACGTTTTTAACTGGAAACATTCTTTGGCCAGTGGTTCCGGATTTCGTGAAGCCTCATTTTGTGCAGGCCGCAGTTCGGAAAGCCGTCGCCCGTGACGTCAGATGACTCGAGTTTCCCTGCTACATTTAGCGGGAAAAATGACGTCACGTGACTTCGTGTCACGTGACCTGTACACAAGTTCAGTTTCCCCTCTAGATGTAGCGGGAAAACTGACGTCGCGCGACCTCAACGCCAATTCAGTTTCCTCGCTAAATATAGTGGCGAAAATGATGCCACATGACTTCGTGTCATATGACCAACGAACAAAATCGATTTCTACGCTGAATTTAGCGGGCAAAATTGACGTCACGTAACAAGATGTCACGTGACCCATACTCAAATTCCGTTTTCCCGCCAGTATTAGTGGGCAAAAGAAGGTTTCACGTAGCAACATAATTAGCAAAAAAATTTGCCTCTCAATTCTTTTTTTTTTTGCCTCTGAGAGTTTAAGCAATGCAGGGCGTGACACGAGTCGCGAGCACCTTATTATCGCTACTCAGCCAATCAGATTGCTGCATTAGCCGAGAAGAACGTCGGAGATCCAATCACGAAGCCCCCAACTCAATAAGCCAGAAAACTAAGCTCTCTGAAGTCATGCCACTGCGGTGGCGCTACTGTAGGCACTGCGCATGCGCACATCAGGCGAATCTGGTTTCCGCGCACGCGCATTGGGCAAATACGAGCTTGTTTGGGAACAGTGTGTGTACCCCCTGAAAAGAATGGGGCACACGTGACCACTTCCTCTTATTTATTTTTTACTATTTTTTTATGCGCGAAGAGATGCGTTTAAGACGACTTGCTCGCTAGTAAGTATCTACTTGAAACAAAAATTGATTTTGCGACAAATATATAAAAACGTACGCATCGAGAAACCCTGCCATACCTCCGCAAATAAACTCCTCGGTCTTGAGTTAATGCGAAAACAATATATTTTTCTCGGGGATGCGCACTTTTGGAAGGAACGTTTTGGTCGATACTATGGGGAAATACTCCGAATATGTTTTAATGCGAGCAACAAAAAATTGTACATTCATCTAGATACCCTAATTAGAGACATCGAAACTCGTGTATCCAAAAATTATTTTAGTGTATTATTACGCCTGCGAAACTACTGTTTCGCCTCTGCAGCAGCGTGCTGGAGTCGGCCATTTGGTATCTTTGTTTTTATTTCCACTTCTTTAATTCTGGACTGAAAGAAAAAATGAGTGGCTCCCCAGCCCGCATTCATTTGGTGCGGCCCCGCTGTCTGTATCAATTCTCAGCGCGGTCCGCTTCGCTTGCGATTCAATCATTCTTTCGGTTTTTGTTTCTGTTTTTCTTCGGTTCGCTAACACGCGGTGCGGTCTTCGTAAAATAATCCTCCGAGCTAAACGACTCTCCCGAAGTTTTGATTACGAACGTAGCATGTCCGTCAGGATTTTACGCTAGCGTCCCTTTGTGTTTGCTTTCTAGACGTGTAGCTGGCCGCACGAACAATGATCAGAGAAGCTGATTAAACATTGCGCTCGACTCCCGTGGTGTTTTGCACCACGTCCGACAGAAACAGTCCGACCTCGCTCGTGATTTGCATTATCGAAAGTTTTTTTTTTTTGTATTACTCATTTTTTTTTTTTTAGATTGAAGGCTGACACGAAATCGATAGACCTTTCGTAAACTGACTATCTTGTTTGTTTGGTTGCTCTTCATATTGACTTAGGTTTCGATCCGATGGCACATGTCTGCCCGTCGCGTGTGTGCCATTAGCGACTGCCTGGGGGATTTCTTTTTTCCTGTCAGTTCGTTGACAAACAGCGGCTGTGCGAGTTATCCCAGAGATCCGGTGGCGAGATGGCTGCCTTCTGTGTAATTAGGACGAAAAGAGCGGAAAAGATTTGAAGCCTCTTTTTTGTCCGTCGTAGCAGGCCTTCTCCTGTGTTTCAATATTTTTTTCTTCTTTATATGTAATCTCCTGAAAGCTGGTGAGTATTGAAATCGCAACCTAGGGTCAAGGATTGCCCCTCGCACGGTGCAACCATCCTACTGGAAAATAATTGCATATCGATAAAGTTTCTTATTAAAGACTCCCTCCCCCCTTTCCCAAACCCGCACACACACGCTGGAACTACTCTACAATATTCGTGTTTTGACATACCACGCGCAACTTGTATTTTAAATGAAACGAAACCGATATTTGATGTAAGTATGCGGCAGTCACCCGTCTCCAGCCGGAATTTACAGGCACCACATGCCCTACAAGCTGATGAAGCACGTATTCTGCAGAACAATACTATGAATACTTCAGAATGACTGTTTCCTATATTTTTATTTTTGTTTCTACGAGTACGTGTCCACATGGGCTCAAAGAAGGATATTACAGTATATCGGTATCTCTTAAATTTAAACGATGATTTGCAAATTACAGTCAGGATGGCGTTTAGCCGAATGTACGCCGAAACAGCTTAAAAACAACAACAAGGCATGGCTTAATGTGTTCACGCTTCTTGCTTTCTGATTGCTTGATCGGCCTTCTTATCGGCTAATACCGCGTTCTGATTGGCTGACGAGCAATAATAGGTGCGCGGGACTGGCCATATCCTGCCCTTCTGACCTGTTTTCTGTGACTATGGTACATATGGACATCCCCCACCACCCTTTCAAAAATCGTTCATAATATGAGTTGTCCGTAAGAAAGAGAAATAAATGCGCGTAATTTCCCAGCTTGTTCCCGAAAGTGGTGTCCATATAACGGGGTTATCCATAGTAGCCGGGTCCACATTAACAAGCCATGACTGTGTTTGCAACATTGGGAAACAATTTGATGCCCTCCGTGGTGAACAGATACTTACACAACTCCGTTGCCTTCAATCGCAATCATTGGGAGCTAATTGGGTTTCGATCGCTTTATTCCATCAGAACGCGAATCTGTTTCTTCTCGGGCCAACGAGATTTCTGGAGAGTCCGACCTCTTCTCTTTCTAATAAAGCGAAAAAAAACAAAAACTGACAAGCACTCAGAATAAAGTGATCACCATCTTCGTCCTCGTATTTGTGCAACAAGTTCATCCACCCATGGGCAGACTCTTCACGTGTTTCTAACGTACCCGAAAAAAAAGAAAGAAAAGAGGTCCGATGGGTGATGCACAAGAACTGGCGTAAACTGTGTGCAAAACTATCCTACTTCACAAAATTTCCTTTTTTCATCACTTGCATGAAATATAGAATTTTACCTTTCTTCCTTTCGGTTGTTCCTTGAAGCGAAACTTTCATTTTATAGCCATATGAGACAGAATTTTCTTCTTTAAATTCAATACCGCTCCGTGACCTTTAATTATTTTTAGTTAAAGAATCACGGGAGGTTTTATCGTGACAAACAAGCACGCAAAGCTTCTTCGTTTGCACGCTAATTCCTGTCGTTTGCATTGCCTTGGTTGCGACAAGCGCATACTTGGTTGTGGATTTGGTACATTAACTTTCTCGTTAAATTTGAACATCATATGTACAAATATTTTGCATGCAACAAAAGAAAAGTAAGCTTTTTTCTTTTATTTTAGAGAATAGTTTTTTCAGGTTGTGTTTTACTCGGAAACTTCAAAATTCAGAGATCATATCAGCGCCGGAGTCGCTGGCGTCCAATCATAGTGACAATACGTCTTGGCATGTTTTTGTCCATGCGTGTTTCACTTTGTGTACTTCAGATGTATTAACCGGTTCCAACGTTTGTGGCAGATTGAGGGTTCCATACAGTATAAAAAATGTGTGTAAGTTCCCTTTCCTGCAGAACACACAGACAGCATATCGCGGCGGGTAATAGAAGAATCACAGCCAATGACAAAGCTCGGAGTACGATTCGATCGAGAAACTGCAATATTCGGAGGGACAACAAGCGAGTGAAGGATCACGCTTATTGTCTTTCTGCACGTCATAATACTTTCCGTCTAACCGTATTTCGAGCTTCCTACTCTTTTATTGGGATTGTCATTTCCTATTCTAGAGATTTATTCCCCATATCTTTCCCCCTTTCTGCTCTTATCTCCAGCGAAAAGAAAAAAGTACAACCATCGTAGTTTAGACGCCTATGTTTTGAATGTTGTGTGCAGTATCGGTGCATGAGCTATGGGCGGTTTTACGAAACGCCTTTTCACTTCCGGTACGCCCCGTCTCGCCATGTTGATGAACAGCGTCCGGTACTTTCCACATTGTGCTTTAGTTTCGACGCTTTGTTTATTGGCGTGTTTTTGTTGTGTTTTTCTTTTTTGGTGAAACGCACAAGCCTGGCGAGTGGTTCCGTCGACGACAGAACTCAGTAAGCACAACCGGGGATGTATTTGGGCCGCGAAAACTCATCATTTCTCCCCTTTTTCTGCTTTCGAAGTCGCCTTGCTTGGTGGCATCTACCGAGGCCATATCGGCCGCCGACGGGTCGATTTCTCTATCGCCGGCTCATCCGGCTGTCGAAGAAAGGCCGGTATGTACACAACTCAAGTTCAAGTTGATGCTCTTTCATGTTCTCCTCTGCTCGATAGCTGGCGTAGTCGATCGCCACGCAAAAGAGCTGAAGCGATCAGGAAACACTGCCTCCGCGCATAGAAAGACATCGGGCGAAAGTTCATCAACATGGCGACCAGCACGATTTTGAGCAAGTACCTCCCGTGAAGCCGGTCTGTACCGAATAGCGCTCAAATGTGCACAGATTCATTTTCGTCTGTACGACCCTCATGTGCATTGTTGTCACTTCGCGTTGCTAAATCAGTGACCAATAAATTCAGGATTTGCGTATGCAGTTGACGAGGCCAACAAACAAACTAAATAAAGAGTTAGCTCATTTCTTTCAGTATATATGGAAACACAAAATCAACGCCTCAATAAATGAACGGTTGCTTGTTCTAAACTAGCATGATCATAAAAAAGCCCCCTCCCCAACCCCCCCCCGCCCCCAAGAAAAGGGGGGGGGGAGATTAATAGCCGTGACGCTGTGCTAATCTCTAGAACAGGGGTGGCCAAACTACGGCCCGCCTGCGGCATGTGGTTCTTCAAGAGCTCAAGTGCCGCTCCAGGCCCATGGTATGTATACCCCCTCTTCCCCCTCCTGACCCCTCTTCCCTGTAACGTAAAAACGAAAAAGAAATACAATAAAAGAAAAGCTGGCGTTTTGGCAGTCTGGTACATACTGGTGCCAGACACTCTTCTCGACAATAAAAGCGCTTTCGTCAAAACCCTAACGAACCCTCATGAACGTGCACCTAGCGAAGCAGCTTGGGACTGCGACGACGTCTTTTGAACCGAGCTGAAAAGTTCTCGTTTTACGAATGGAGACGCGCAATCAAAAAGCCCTGTGAGCAATCATTTTAGTAGTGAAATTCGATATAATCGCCGAAATTAAAATAATAAAAAAATAATCTGGCACGCTTTCTTTTTAGTGTGGCTCTTCATTTACTTAAAAAAAGCCACCCTTGATATAAAGTTCAGTGTTTTCCGGTTTTTTTTTTCTGAAATTGTGGCGTGCATTTTTTTCCAGGGTTTTGTTTCGTTGTGCATAGTTTCGACGTTTTCTTCTTCTTCTTTTTTTGTTTGTAAATTTTTGGTATGGAAAACAATATCTAGTGATATCGGGAGCGTACGTCGAAGGAAACACGACACGATAATTAGAATCCGAAAACTAGGAAATCCGGTACCGATATAACTAAGAAACGGCTTAAGTGGCTTGTTCCGGGATGAAAAAAGCAGACTAGCAAAATGCAATCTTGCACGCGTTACTAAAAAAAAAAAAAAAGGAATTGGTTACAATCGCTTTTGGCCCTGAGGGTAAGTAAATAAATAAAACAAATAAACAAATTACCATTACCTTCGATAAAAAGTATTCACATATATTACTCGATTTGAGATTAAAAGTGATTGACAGTTAAACTTGAGAAAATAACCGTTGCTTTTCCTAAATAGTTCACATTTTCAAAACCCAAATTTTCTGCCGGTTTGAAAACAGGCATTTTGTACCGTCCATTACTGTATTAGAATCACCGAATTACAAAATATTCATAATTTTAATACACCAATTTTGATAGATCATCCTTCTTTCAAGACGTAATTTGAGGATTGCTTGGTAGGAAACTTACAGAAAGAAGAGGCGCCATTAGAAAGGGAAGGAGAAAATAGCAACGATTACGTATAATTTTAGTACTTCCAGAGGTAATCCGATTACCGCCTGTAGTTAATTAGTAATAAAAGTATCGACATCATTACGAAATTACGCTAACAAGTAATGGATTACAGGTAATTTCATTACTTATCATGAGTACCGTTCAAGTTCTAGTTCAGTGAAATCTCCATTATGGATGAACACAAAATAAAGTTGTATTTTTATAAGGTGTTCTTTCCACGATGCACACATCTTTGATCATCAAAAATGGTTTTATTTCGAACCTGACGGCTTTTCCCTATTTTTTAATGCATCACCTGTCTCATGGAGCGAGCCGACGCCATCAGCTTTAAAACCATGCAAAACGGTAACGTAATGAAACCACGCGCAAAGCTAGCCAACGGCACCTTTTACACTTCGGTCCCATTGGCTGGCGCTCGTCGACGAGGCTCCCATTGGCCGCTGCGTGTCAGTTTGTGTGGTATCATCCAGTCTCACTGTGTTATCACAATTGTGTTATCACTGATCACCGCGTTCGCTCTCCTCTTATTGGTTGTACGGCGCATGGAATAAACCAAGAGGTTCGTTCTGCTGGGAACTACGTTGCTGTCTGTTCCTTCCTCGCGCCGCAAGGCACACAGCAGTTTGAAAGATCGCTCGCCCGATGGCGCTGCGTGTCCGCGAGGCAGCGGCTCCACCGTTCCACGCCCAAGGTCAGCTCGTTGTACACCGCAGATTAAAAAGGAGCTAAGAGCAGTGTGCGTGCTTTCTCATTCACAACTCATGAGAAGTGCTTAGGTGTACAGGCAGCACGAAATGAAACCCGAACGCCGGAACGCGCGGCCGTTGATACAGGCTGCTCCACCTGGTGGGCCCCCTGAGAACTAAAGAAAATGCGCCGGGGTGCGAGGGTGCGGGTCCTACTAAGACGAGCTCGACCGCTCGGCCATGAAAACCGCTTACGTTGCCAGCAGCGAAGAAGTTGCTGCCATACACGGCGGACTGAGTGTTACTATCTTTTAGTTTGGGAAAGAGAATGTATTGTTGTGTTACATATGTCCGCCTGCAAACAAACAACTAAGTTTAATTATATTAATTTTGTTTACTAGGTTCGAAACCTTAAAAACGGGCTTTCGACAACTTATTGCCTCCGTCATTTCGGAGTACACAAGGCAGTTATCTCGCTGATCTGGTTTCGGTTTCGGAGACCGTGAGCCCGGCACAAACCGTGAACGTTCCAGGGTAAACGTTCCAGAGCAGGGTAAAATACAACCACACGGCCCACCAGAGCAAACGCATAGCTATCGCAAATCTTGGCTTGTGAT
Source organism: Ixodes ricinus (assembly GCA_037355805.1). Taxonomy (NCBI): domain Eukaryota; kingdom Metazoa; phylum Arthropoda; class Arachnida; order Ixodida; family Ixodidae; genus Ixodes; species Ixodes ricinus. The sequence continues at coordinate 24,981 of JAZHYW010016761.1, forward strand.
TGCGCCTTTGTAGATCATCTTATCCCCCCCCCCCCCCACCCTTTTTTTAATTTTTTTAAAATATTAGTTTGGGTGTTGCAGCAGTGGCGTCACGAGAGTCAGCGGCACCCGGGGCGGTAGCCTGCCGCGACACCCCCCTCCCCCCCCGCTTTCAAGTAGCCCACCGCGACTCCCCCCTTCCCCCCCCCCGCCCTCGTGGCCCGCCGCGACCCCCCCCTGAGCGCTGCAGCCGGGGCGGACCGCCCCCCCCCCCCCGCTCCCCGTTGTGATGCCACTGAGTTGCAGGCCACCCGGTATGGGCCTTCGGCCTACCTGCGGCACCCCCGTCTCTCCCGAGCCGAAATAAATGAAATACAGGAGACGCGCAAACGACGGGTATAACAAAATCGTCTGCGTATTCCGCACGCCTCGCAAAAGCACTTCCCCACTCACCTTGCGAAAAGCGCGAAACACGGAGTCCGCACCGTCCCGACTTCCCAGACTTTTACCTGCTTTAGAGCAGTTTGTACCTGCTAGTAGGTATGTGTACTGAAATTTGAAACTAGGGGCAATGCCAGAGAGAAGAGAGACGAAGTTGGGAAAGCTTGCTCGCTCTCCCCTATTTCTGAACTTTCAAGTGATTGTACCATATTAAATGCACCAACGCCTCCTCCAAAAACAAATAAAAAGCACTATGTTCACTACGTAAAAAATGGTCTCAGTTCATGCGTCTGTGGGCAGGTAGGAAATCTTGCCCAAATTTATTCACACCGCATGATGAGCGCAACTAACTCACACGAGATTTACAGGAAAATTTAAATATCGGTGATAACTTAAGTTTCCCTGAAATTATGTATAACCGGTCGTTTGCAGGACCGAACCATCTACTCGAGCGGTGCGCGTCGCTGTGCAAACACGTCGCTGCGGAAACGCAGTCCAACAACGCGAAGCATAAAAACGGCAGATTTAGGACAACAATCCGGAGTCCATTGTTCAATTAAAACGACGTAATTTTGTTGAAAACGCCCGCACCTTTTTACTCACGGTATGCGTCGGGAATCTTCGACGTTTTGAAACGGAACGAAGGAAGATTTACTTTTAAAGACGCTCGCCCCAGCTGGACTGGATCAGCTGACGACGACGGAACTGAACCCGTTAAACTCAACGCCACAACAACCAATTTGCGCTCCGGGTTAATGTGGCTTTCTACCTCCAAGCACCGCACACACACCACGAACGTTTCAGCTCTTTGTCGCATCGCCGTGTTGCACCAAACAGAACGAGATCGCCACAGTCAACGCAGCGCTGTCCTGAACCTTGGCTTATGGTCGCGCACTCGTGGATCCGGCGACTCCCTTCGCTTCCAAAGCACACACGACGATTACGAATGACCCTTTCCGTCTTCCGGGAACATCTCAGGGGCACTTCTCCGGTCACATCCTCGCTACATGTGTTCGCAAACAGCGGAGCTTCTGGCTTCCCGGCGAAGCGAAACAACGTGCGTTGTTGCTGGCTTCCCGTCGAAGCAAAACAACGTGCGTTGTTGCCAGACTTGCTCCGACCATACAAAAACAACGAAAGCAAACCGGCTCTAGCTTCCAGCGTACATCGGCGTTGCCCCGTTGCCAGATTTTCTCCGTCAGCTTTAACTTAAAGATGACCTACAGATGCAGCAACACTGGTACCGAGTTTTCTCATGGCGGCCAGCATGGAGAGCCGTAAATTCTGAGGAGGTTGCATGGGAAGCGGCGGCAGCACTTCCCACTGTGCTAAGATGAGCTCGACCCTCGCGCGGCGCGTCTGGGACTTCCGCGTTTCGCCGGTAGCGCGCTGTGAGCGCTGTCACATCCGATACAAAAAGCACTGTCACTCGCTTTGTGTATCGGATTCCCAGCGATATCTCTTCAGCGCTGTCATTCATTATCGGTTTGTGTATCGCAAGGGCGAAATGAAAGTTGAAACATCTTGTTCACAGAAGACCCGTAGTGCTAGATGGCGTGTCACCGGGGCTCCGGTGTACAACGTGCCACGAGCGGTTTCTGAGAAATAGTGAAACGTCATAAACGCGAAATAAAATTCGTTTATTCGCATGACCACACTCTGTATAAAAAAAATGCTGCAACAAACCGACGCGGATGCTTCGGTCTTTATAAACAATGCGCATGTTTTCGTGCGAGGTTATCAGTCGCTTCTTAAAAAGCGAGGAATTGCATGCTGACGCTCTCTTCGGTAACACCCGATATGCCAGGCGTACCGATTCCGGAGCGGAAAAAATACATCACCCTGTCTGAGCAGGGCCTATCGCAAAGAGCTATAGCCAGGTTAAAGGGCATCTCCGCCGTGATTTTGATGGTCACCGATTTCTATAAAATTTTCACCATGTATTCGGATGCCCTTCCTGAGCATGTGTACAAAATATCTCGAAAAAATATTAATTTTCTTAGAAGAAAATGAATTTTGAAATTTACATGTACACACCCAAATCACTTGCTGCCGCCCTACTGGCAACACTGAGCAAGAGCGGCACACGGAGGCTGCCATGATGGCACTGACGTTGCCGTGACGTCACATGTTGGTCAGGGTGCTTGCTTTGTGGCTTGTTGGTGCTAGCGACTGTCTGCTTTTTGCTTATGTTGTCGGTTTATACAGTTATGTAAGAGCGCGTAATGGCGACTGGAGGAAATTGGTGTTGTGCCGTAGGGTCTCGCGCTACGGAAGCGTCGCTTGAAAACACGGTCTACTAAAACCGTCTATTGTCAGACCCCAAGATATAACAAAAAGTGTCTCCAATTAAAAGGCATAACGTCGATCAGTTTTTCTTGGCGTGCTAGCAACAAAAGCTGCCTTACCATTCCGCTTCGGAAGCGGCATCTGGGTCCACATGGCGGCGGATCGCGAATGCAGCCGCCGCTGGCGGTTCCCTCGGAGGCGATGCCGGCGGATCGTATGAGAACGGGTTATCGTCATCGTCCTCAAAATCTAGCAGCATATCCTCATCGTTGCTCGATTCAGACGAGCCTGATGAGTCCATTTTTATCCGTAGCACGAGCACAAAACAGTGAACTGCTGCCAGGCTGGCCAGGCTCAAACTGCACACGTGCGAGTGTTTATACCATATGTGACGTCACGTCAAAATGGCGGACCAGTCCAGTGGCAAGTTAGTTTCGGTATCGGTTTCAGCGTATTTTAACGATTATAAATTATGTAAACAGTTTTTTAATGATTTAACTGCTGCTATAGGCTAAATTTTTAGTACCCTTTCCGAAAATATGTTTCGATAAAAACGCTCAAATTGACGGCGGAGCTGCCCTTTAAGTGGCCGCCCGGTGTCGACAGGGCGACAGCGGGGCGACAGTGCGGGAACAGAAAAGCACCCCGAGTGACGGCGCTTACAGCGCGCCACCGGCGAAATGGGGAAGTCTCAGACGCCCCGCGCAAGGGTTGACAACATCTTAGTAGGACCCGCACCCTCGCACCCAGGTGCGTTTTCATTAGTTCTCAGGGGCCCTCCAGGTGGAGCAGCCTGTATCGATGGCCACGCGTTCCGGCGTTCGGGTTTCATTCCGTACTGACTGTACCTCTTTTTTTATATAACACTGGTTAGAGGGTCAATTTTCTAGGGTTTATCGTAATATTATAAAAACACGAATTCCTACTAGACATTTTTCTTTTACCCTCGTATTTAGTGACCTAGTTAACATGTCCAATACGGGGGCTAAAAAAAAAGCCAAAAAAAGCCCAGAACATACAGAAGTGTGACGCTCGCGATTAAAAAGCGAACACTGAAAAACGTGGCCAGAATAAAACGCTGTTATTTGTTTTGTGTTTTTTTGTTTGTTTTCTCCATGGCGGAAGCTCCGCAATTTAAGATGGAGACGCCCGCGTAGAAAAAACATAAACGGTCACTGGGAGTTGATGACATGCATGGCGTGGTGAGCATCTTCTCGGCTCTCGGCAGCTCGTGTTATTGCTCGATATTAGCCGAAAAGAGTATACCGAAGAACGAACGTAAATTTTTTCAAAAGTCCGTGTCATCGTCCGTCCCTCATTGTACGATCACGTACTCTGTGAACATGCACTGGGCCTCTAAACTCGCGAAACACAAAGTTGGGGCCGACGTTGACGGAGAGCACCGATTGGCCTATCACGATGATCACTTAGCGCTTTTTTCGCCGACGTCTAATCGGCGCGCTCCGCGAACTTTCTGCTTCAACTTTGTGTTTTTGTCGAGTTTAGGGCCCATGAACACGAGGTGCTCCACCAGCGATCGGTGAGAACTCGGCTCAGCTCGTATTGGTCACGAGTGCTGCGTCAGCCTTTGACGAGGACTCGGATCCAATCACTTGCTTTGTGTCCAAGCAATAGCAACCGCCAATGTTGCTCGATGAACTTTTGAATAGGGTCTATTGCGAAAACAGAAGCACGAACGGAACAAGCGACGTCCCGCGTTTGTTAAGGTCTCAGTGAGTATAGTCTCCGACAGCTTAAGAAACGTAGGGTGCGACATGTCATGTTCTAATTTGCTGCATGGTGATTGGTCCTTTGACGTCCTTATGGACTTGCGCCGCTATCTGATTGGCTGTGAAGCGATAATGAGAAAGGCTGACCATACCCTGCCTTTCCTTTTGCTGTCAGAGACTCTATCAGGAAAGGAAGTCGTCTGCTTCTTGCGCGAGGGTTGCGGTGACGTCAGAAAGACGCCGAGCTCTGATTGGCTCTGATTGGAGGATAGCGGATAAGCCTCAGAGCAAGCTGTTTAGAGGACTACCCGCTATTTTTTATTCAGAACCAATCATAGCTCAGCGTTCTGACGTCACCAGAACCCCTGCAAAAGAAGCAGACGAACCTGCCTTCTGCGGATACCTTACAGCCCGGTATCGCGCCGTGCGCCGTGAAACACGCACTCGTCTGCTTTTGCCCCCGTCGCGGGTTCCATTGGGTATGACAGGGCACCCTTGTGCTCAGAACCTAACGGAGAAACAGCCCTCTTCCCCGAGACTCTCGGGAGTCGGAACGTATACGAGCGTGGACGAGACGGTCTCGGTGCAAGATGACACTTCGCGTCCGCCCTTTGCTCTCCCATCGGGAAGCCAGACAGCGCGCCGAACACTCTGCCGCGGCTCCCAAATTGCTTTCTGCTGTCCTCCGGATCCGCCGTACGTAACGCAATTACCGAGGCAAAGACGAGACGCCGCTCTTTCCCCGGATGGCCTTTGCGGGCGCTCCGACACGGCCTGGTATCGGTAATGTGAAAGCATTCGTCTTCGGCCCATCTCGGCTGCTTAGTGAGTCTCTTTTCGTTGGCCCCGCTCCATGGGACGCTGTCATTGGCCCGTTTTGTAATTGCCTTGCGCGTGATTTGGGAGCTAACGTTGATGCCGCCTCTGGTTGTCAACGTTTGAGAGCCTGTTGAGTTGGGCTTGGTTTAGTGATGCTACGGTGCACGGGGGATCGCATCTCCGACTGGTATTTTTTAGCGTCTTGTTCTTACGATGCATCGAAAGTGGTTCCGACGTGGCAACAAATTATGTAAAGGAAGCCGGAGTGTGATGCTGTCGGATGTCGCGATCCTAATGTTTGCTTGTAAAAGTCCGCCCTACTGAAAGAAAAAACATTTGAAATTCAAACGGCTGAAAAAGCTGTCGACCCGTTTGAACTGAACGGGTGAAAACTTGTCGACCCGTTTAGATCAAACACGAGTAGGGGGTACGGGTAACCGTTTGAGAAGGTACCTCGTTCGATACGGTACCTGTTTGATACCGGCGACCGTTCTACTTGGCTCGTGCCCACACTTTTGAGCGTGCCCCTTGAATATTCACGCAAATTATTCCTTAGCGCCAAATGGGTACCGTCTGTGAAATTTGATATCTCAAACTTATTGATGACGTCCCAAACTTGATTAACTTTTTTTTAAACGTGAAGAAAACCCGTTAAAAATGTACTCGCACAGGTGTTTGCGAATAGGCAGGGAAACAAAAATAAAAGATTGTTTTCAAATCTCCTAGAAGTTTATTACATACAGCCTATTCCGTCGACAAGTTCAAACGTGCGAGTGATCTGCGAAATCTGGAGAAGTACTACTAAGCTTTTACACACCTGAGAAGATTGCAAAGCAAACATAAACCGAGGTAATTCTAGGCTGTAGTGTCTATTCTCTGGGAAGCTGCAAAAATAGTTTCAACGAAATCTCCCCGGTGGCAATCAGCTCATCAAACGATGTTACATCGACAGATCACTTCATTGACACGCTGTTTCATCGACTGATTGTTTTATAGACAGCTATGATTAGCTTTTTTCTTTTTGGTAACGAGTCTCCTGAGATTGTCGCCGCAAATGGCACGTAGATGGGTCCATGTGGGTTAGCACTTTTGTAATGAGCCGCCGCAGAATGCCGCCGCAAAGCTGCGTGGACGGGTCGGCTGGCCAGTGATACACCGGCGACGAAATGTCCCTACAGCATTCAACTCTCGTAACGAGTGTCGGTTATCGGCTAGTGTCGAAGAAACGTGTCCACAAAACGTGTATCCACAAAAGATTGTTTATGAAGCGTGTTTCCACGAAATGCCGGGAGAATAAGGAAGTCAGCATTCTACTGGCAGTTGTCACATGATTTCAGACAGCTAATGGGAGGCGACTGCCGGGAGAATTTCTGGAAAATTAATCTCCTGGCTACCGGGAGAGTAGACATTGCCTAATTTTATAAATAATCCGGAAGAGCATTTGCAGAAGAACGGTCTATCGTTGCCAACAGGTAGAGCTGCAGTGCACTTACCATAAAATAGTGGACTTGAAAGATGTAATCCGAGATATATGTCGACACCGCGACACTGCAGAACAACCACACAAACAAAAAGCGAGAAGAAAGGGCTCCGTGAAGATTCAACAAGATGAAGCGCAAGATGTCATTTGCCTAACCGAACCACGCCACAAGCTTTAAAAAAATCGATTGTTGCCGATATGGGCGTAGAACTTTTCGAACACTGATAGTTTTGGCACACTTCCAATACCTTGTCCCGTTACCACTGAAATCCACAGCAGTTACAAGCTGCACCTAAGAGTTAAGGGCGAGGGTAAGGAAGGCTGGGGAGGAGGAAGTAGATGGATTGCTGGCGAGGAGAGGAGGAAACATCCCCTCACTCCAGCCAAATACATTACTAAAGCCTTTGCTCCAGCCTATCGTATGCCTCCTCCTCCCCAGCTCGCAAAGCAGGTGCTCCTTCAAGATCGGCAGGGTGCGCTCACAAAAGGCTTATCAAGGGGCATCCCAACAATGAACAGAGCAAGAGGATTTGTCACATGAATTATTTTCTGATTTCGTCCCGAAGTTGATAGTGCAGTGGATGCAATGTGAATGGCCTACCAGACAGTGACCTTCAGGCCGGTGCCGTGCTCTGTCATATCATTTGCTTGTTGACTATGCTCACGTGACCGAAACCGGAGACACGATTGGCCTAAAATACACATAGCGTCTACTCTGTTGTCAATACCGAGTGAACATGAGAGCTGCAAGCTTTTGGCCTTTAAAGGACTAGCCCTGCACAAACGTCAACCAAAAACGGGAAGTATGAAGATTCTACGTTTTACGTCGTATAACGCATATTCTACATTGAAATGAGCAATTAACCGCGTCTTCTTTTTTACACGATGTCCACAAATAAACTAAACTTACAAATAAAAATGTTAAAATATTGCCCAGAAATAAGCTGTGCCGTAGATTTCGCACCTCGCTAATAACATTTTGTTCTGCGAGGGTTATGTACATGTAACGAAAACAATGCTATATTCTTAAATCATGTAACCATAAATGCCACAAAGATGTAAATATTCCCAAAACTGAAGTTGAAAAACGCGAATCTAACACCATGATGACAACACATAGAAATATCTGTAACAGCGCTTGCTTATTTGAGGAATTCGCACGGTGAATAAGACGTTCGTAAGGTGGCGCGACTCAGGGTTAAGTAATTAGATATTTGTTACAGTCATTAAAAAGTGCTTTTATCGTATATTTCGTTGTTGTCGACGCGGGCGTAGACGGACATAACGCCGCTGTTTACGACCCTGTCGAGTGTGAGTGCTAATGTTGACACGTTGTCACGATACTCGCATGCAGTCTGGAGAGAGGTATTTTAAATTTCAGTGCACATGTCATGAGTGGAGACAGAGCAACGACGACGACGTAGCAATCGCGACACGAGAACCAACTGCGCCTAGATCGAAGCGACCGCGCTCGCTCTACTGAGATGTGCAGCGTGAGATTTTTGAGCACCGTTAGCTATTTGATGTTGCCAGAGGCTGCTTTGTCGTTGAAAATAATTTGCCTTGCAACCGCCTGCTGAGCCGTTCCAGTGCTCGTCGCACCTCCCGCGCAGCATCGCAACCTCTTTGTCGCCTGTCGGCAGCCTGCGAGAGCCGGCGGTTCATCGTCGCCACTTGATTGCGAGTATATTATGAACCCCAGCGAACATGAAACCCCACGAGAATGAACCGCTAGAGCTCACAGACTGAAGGTTGCGACGCTGCGCGAACGGTTGCTGAAAGGCGCTACGTAGGGTACTTCGAGCGCTGGAACGGCTTCTCAGGCGTTCGAAGGGCAAAAGATTTTCGACGACAAAGTAGCGTCTTGCATCTTCCGAAAATAAACAGTGCTCGAGAGTCCCACGCTCACATTTCAGCAGAGTGAGCGCGGTCGGTCAAATCGAGGCGCAGCCGGATCTTGCGTCGCGATTGCTGCGTCGTCGCTTAGCCTACACTGATGACATGTGCACTGACATTTAAAACAGTATCAAACGGACTCACCGCGTAACGGGGGAGCCCTCTCATTAAACTGGTGCAGTTTGACGGTCACCGGGCACCCGCTTGTGCAAAATGGTCACCCGTTTGTACAAATGGGCGACCCTTTTGCTCAAATGAGCGCCCCGTTTAACCAAACGAGTGGACCGTTCGCCCAAATCGGTGACCGGTAGGGCTCAAACGGGCGACCGGTGTGGCTCAAGCGTGTGACCCGTTTGACGAACGTGTGACCGCTATGGCTAAACTGTTACCGGTATGAACCCGTTTACTTTCATATACACCAACTCATGTTTACAAACAAACCGGAGCGCCCGGAGCGCCCCTAGCGGACGCCACCGGCGCCGCGCATGCGCGAGGGGGCTGTGGGCAACAAGCTCGCCGTCGCCCATAAACAAACCATTGAAATGCGATGTTATCGGCATCGGTGTGAGTCCCCTGCCCTTTATCGCTTTCGAATTGTTGATTTTACGTCTGCCTGGCTATGTCTGACTACACGAGCGGCGTCAGTGAAATTAACGGAGCTCGTTACACCGCAAAACTTCGCGTGAATAATCTGACATGCGGCGATTCATTCCGCGTGGACGCCGCAGAATGTACGCTAAAGCCTGATTCACATGATGAGATTTCGCTCGCAATTTTCAGTCGCGACGTCGCTCGGGCTGCAAAAGCGTGAAGCGCAGCTGAGATGGTCGACGGCGATACTGAAAATCGCAAGCAGAATCGGACGAAGTGAATCAGGCATAACAAGTCGGTGATGGCCGCTGGTAACAATAATCAACATCTCCTTGTATCTACTGTTTACGTCGAGCCTGCTTACCAACCTTCAAACTTAAGTCTTTTGAGGCCTGCACTTACTTCTTATCGCAAGTACCGGGCCAACATTTGGTCTACGGGCCGGTGTCGTCTAAAAGAGCAGACGACAAGCAGAAGCGTTTGAAAGAGCAGACGACAGTTCGAACGATCAGACGGTCGTTCGAACTTCAAGACGGACTGAACGTAGTCCGCATGTGGGCCGTACAACTTGAGGGTTTTCCGGCGTTCATGTTGGAACAAAACAAATAAATCTGATGACCACAAGTATCTGTGAATTCAACCCAAAGTGCTTCTCGCCCAAGCAATCGTGGTCCGGTGGCGTCTGGTTTACCACATATCCATGTTATCGGACGAGCCGAGAACATGAAAACTGATCTTCAAACCTTTCTCGACTCTTTTGGCAGAGTCCCAGTCACGGCGGTTTGACGAAAAGGCATGTTTTCGTCAGGTTCCTTTCAAAACAACGCAGGAATACACGCCTCACATGGGGCCTTCCGCCCACAGCCCCAGACCGGAAGTGCGACCGACGCGCCACCACCGCGCCGTGACGTAACAGAGATGAGTTCGTGTATAGGAATGAAATGTTTCCTTAGTAGGGCGGGCAAACAAAAAACATGGGCAAACGCGAGTGTCGCTGTCAAGTCACGGTGTTCGAACGCCTGGCTGTCGAAGCTTCTAGGGACTATCAAGCTGGTGAGCGACCTGCAGCAGAACGGGCGCCTGCCATATCCAGCAACGCTGCTGCGATACCGCCAGGGTCGCGGCCGGGTACCACATTACATTTCTATGACGTCATCAGGCGGAAATCGAGGGGCCACTTTTTGGACGAGGTAAACACACCAGTGGGAGAGCCGTTCCAGGCATCCAAGTGACGCGGTGATAATTCCCGCATGCGTGGCAAATTTGTCTCTTGCCCCTTCCGCCCTCCCAAGTAGTTAATCGACGTAAAAAAATATCACTTATTTTAAAATACATTGGACTCTAGGTGTCGGGTGAAGAATAAAATTATTAAAGCTACGGGTTGTTGTTGTTGTTATTAATTAATTCAGTATATTGCCTTTTGGGGGCCAGTAGTGGTTTGTGTCTCGACATATGGCATGTGTAAGCAGTACCTATTAATTTCGGTTATCTAGTTTGTATCGATTCATGCACAATTATTGGCATTGATTAGTCAGTTAAACGCCACTTTCGGTGTCGGAGGGGAAGCAGTCTAACCAAACAAGGCTTGAGCAAACGAAACTTTAAATAGAAACAAATGCGCTTAATTGGGGTGAGTATACGGTGTTTCACCAAAACTCTGCGACACTTTTTTTATACATCATGCCATTTGTTCCATGATAATAGCTATTTACCGCCTGCTTCGATATATTGTTATGTTGTTTTTGTACTCCGTGACACAATTAATTGTTTCACAAAACCATGAAGATAAGATGGTGCTAAGCGCAGAACCAAAAGTCGCTTTACTTGCGTCGCGCCGCCACTTTGCGAAGGTGCCCATGTATTTGGAACAGTTATTTATTTCGAAGTACTACAGGACTAGTCAGGGCCCCAGCAGTAGTGAATACAAAGCACAATGACTAATACCCAATCACACCCTCCAACACGCACAGAATTCAAAACAATTACCGAAAATCATCTTAACTTTGCATAAAATCAATCAGGTCTTGAGCAATCTACAGCGTCTTTTGATAGGCGGTTCGATTACCCACAAACGACAATGTTAAGTTTCAGCTGCTCTCTTTTAATTAGTTTTGGTCTTTTTCCTGAATTGTTTCGATTGCAATTATTCCTCAGCTTCGGCTAAGCTATTGTCACAAGCCTGTTCTCGTTCTTGGCCTTCCCTTTGGCTTACACCCTTCCCCAGGACCGGCGGATAATACCCTGCATAGAGAGAAACCATTTTATGTTGTATTTCTGTACGTACCTTTCCCCTCTCCTTGTCTTGACGACATGAGTTGGAAGCCTATTGGAACCTTGGCTTTTCTCTGATGAAAAAAAAATGCCCTTGGCATAAAAGGCACCTACAAACGTATGAATAAAAAACAGCAAATTGTTTGCTACGCGCTCGACAAGAATTCTGGAGTCTTGATCAGACTGCGTTGAGAGGGCTACTGAATAGCAGCAAACAAGATACCGCTTCATAGACAGTATGTGCGCGAATGAGAAATGTCAAGCTCATGACCACAGCATATTGTTTTAAACGCGATAGCATTTTTGAGTGAAGTCTCCCTACCTCCGTGTTTGTCCCTCTGTCTGTCACCAACGAAGCTGGCATTGGTTGCTGCCGGCAGACCACGTGATCCGCAACGCCTCCACTCCGCGTTTTTTTGTTTTTTTCAAATGTTTTATTGATTCCGCCGAGGCGCAAGAGCGACGTGATGAGGAGACTGCGGAACAGACATGGAAGTAATCCGTTACGAGGAACGGAATTACTTGCAATCCGTTACGTCTTTGTAATTTAGTAGTTAATCCATTACATTTTTTGAAAATGTAATTTTTTTAAACTTTTTGTTACTTCCTGAGCGACGAATTACGAGACATGTGCCTATCTCAAATGCTCTACTCAATATACTGTATTTTCAAGACTTTTTGTAGTATTTTGGTATCTCGCAAATACATTTATTCTAGAGTCTTTGTTACTCTATCTTAATTAAAGTTATCGCCATCCTGTACTCAGTAACTCAAATACATTTTGCAACCCTGAAAAAATGATTTTGCCGGAACAATTTACAGAAGTAGGGATCATCAGATTGCAGGCTACGGTTGAACCTATTCCAAACTTGGAGCCAAGCGACCGAACACATAACAGGAAACCAGGCACGAGCGAAACGCGGTTCCAAATGCAAACAAAAGATGAAATGGATAGCCCCAAGTACGACCGCCTCTCTGTGTCCTGTTGGCCACTTTTTTTTTTTTCAGGTTGTCTTTGAATGGCAGGTCAATATTGGAGATAGCGAAGTTTTAATGACGTCATCCGGATTTCACGCTCAGACTCACCTTTTGTCTGGATCGAGAGTGGCTCCACCAGCGGAGAATTGCGACGCCAACGCTCATTACGCGATCATAACGAACCACTTTGGGGAATCGCCGGTTCAGGGGTTCAAGCATGAAAATGCGCGAACAGGTTTTTATGCGAGCACAGGCACTCCCCCGGCCAAATAAGCTAGATCATGCTGGTTTCATTGAGCTGCAGTGACCTAGATTGGCCTTCCCCAAATCTCCTTCTGTGCCTATCGTGGCTCAACGTTTGCTCCGAAGCTCTTACAAAACCGTTTCCTCTCCCTTCTTCCGAATGCGCACATCGTTTCATCCTCAAAATCCTCAGAACCAATTTTCCGCCATATGGAGTCGTTTTATTAACTAGTGGATTCCGATTCTATAATATCTAGCATATTGACCTCAATGCGCAAATAATCGTTTGAACTGGTGCAGAAGGGGGAAGTGGAAAGATGGTTCAGACGCTGCTTTGGGAAACTCTCTTGTGTTTTCCTCTCAACATTTGTTTGTGTTCTTTTTTACAGCGGAGCTGCTAAGGGCTAGCTTCCCCAGTTTCGTGTCCGAGGACAAATGAATCTCGACACAGCCCTCTGGACAGCTACCACCATCTATAAGCGACAACGGCAACCAGACAACCGGCTTGCCGGCTGTCTGGTTGCCGCCGTCGCTCATAGATGGCGGTACATAGTACAGCTCCACTGCTTTTCCTTCTTCCCCAAAGTGGAAACTCTGAAAGTTTTTTTTTTTTTTTCAGAAAATTTGATGGTGCATGCTTTTTCTCGCTTTGGACTATACGCCGTTTCAGCTTGGGTCCAGACGCAGGCGATGCTACAAGCGCGAGCTCCGGGCTTTCTGCGTCCCTGCCCAGCAGCGCGCTCGTGCAATGCAAGCACTGTTCAGGGCCACACGCTCGCGCTCGTAGCATCGGCTGCGTCTGGACCCAAGCTGAGACGAAGTATAGGAAGACAATGTACTTTGTCTTTGTTTTTAATTGGCGACAAAGGCTGCTGTCCTCGATTTCAATGTTTCTTCTGAGCCTGCGTGTGTCGTTCATTCGCGTACACATCAAGAAGTCTGGCTGCCTGATCAACTTCTATACTCTGTTTCACCTTGTGTTGTACCGCAGGGAAGGCTACAAGCGCGAGCTCCTTGCTCTAAAGAACATCTCGGCGGCACACGCTCTCGTGCACCAAGGGCAGCTGCCAACGCTATGAGCTCGCGCTTCTAGCCTTCGCTGCGGTATACAACATAAGATGAAACGGACTATAGTTCTGCTATTGTGGATATGCAATGCCGACCAAAAGCCCCTGCATTGCGGCGGAGCGAATCCCAAACTTTTTGCGGAATGCGTCATGAACCGAGCCTTCCGTCAAACCGAAGCACGCCAGGTGCCATGTCTACAATACACGAGTCCCGTTTGTCCCTAAAATATTTTCGTACGCATTACGTTTTATATCTCAGAATATTTTGCGGTAAACTTCAATGGCAACGGCGGAGGCGCTTCTTGAATGTCATAAAAATCCCAGTAAACTGCTTTTCAGAGAGGTCATAAAATATAGAGCATACCATTGTGACTTTTTATACTTAGACTACCAGCTTGCAAAACTTGCAAAGTAACTTCGAATGCAATTGAATTACCTAGAAAGCGCAGCTCTTAGGACGCCAGTCTCCGGGTTGAGCGGCGTCACCGTCAGCGTCGGCGTAACCGCGCGCGTTGCATTATGGGGCGTCACAGTTTCCCCGCTAGATTTAGCGTGGAAATGGATGTCACGTGACCTCAACACCAATTCAATTTCCCCGCTAAATTTAGCGGGGAAAATGACATCACATGACTTGGTGTCACGTCACCCATGAACAAATTTAGTTTCTCCGCTCGATTTAGCGGTAAAACTGACGTCACGTGACTTGAACAGCAATTCAATTCCCCGCTAAATTTAGCGGGAAAATCTACGTCAAGTGACCTAAACAGCAATTTTGGTTTTCCCGCTAAATTTAGCGGGGAAAATGAGGTCCCATGACTCGGTGTCACGCCACCTATGAACAAATTCAGTTTCTCCGCTAGTTTTAATGGGAAAATCGACGTCACGTGTGGAGGAGGGGGAGAGAAACGTACATGGGAGGAGGAGGAGAAGAGGAGGAGGGTATGGAAGGAGAAGGAGGAGGAGATGAGAGGAGGAGAGAGGAAGAAAGGGGGGAGGAGTACGGTGAGAGAGGATGAGGAGGGGACGAGGAGGAAAGGAGGAGGGAGGAGGACCGCAGAGGAGAGAAGGAGGGGAGGAGGAGAGGGTACGGAGGAGTAAGAGGGCATACTCCCTCCATACCCTACCTCCTCCTCCTCGAGAGCTGGGCTCTAATTTCGCGTTACAGAGACTGGTAAACGTCTTTAATTTTTTCAATTTATTTGTACTCTACGTAAGATAGTTCGTACTAAGACTAACTTGAATACTACTCTCAATACATTTTTCAATGGGTATTTAGTATGTTATCGTAAATACTTTCGTGGATTGTTTGGCGCAATTCTACGAATTACTAACAAATACTCTTTATATTTCTACAAAAGAAGTGATGGAAGACGGGCGATGCAATTATATATCCGCGCTTCTTTCATATCCACAGAAGACGCGGGTCAGCAGCGAAGGGAGTGCTAACCAGGGAAAAGAATGGAATTCGCGGGAAAGGCGACAACGTGTCCCTGTTTCTGGGCTTACTTGTAAAATCAGCCAGGGCGGGAGAGTTCGCCTGGTTGTGTGAAGGCAACATGCCGTGAGTTCGTCTCAAGAAGCGCCCAAGCTACTTCGAACACCCAACTCGCAAAAGAGCAGAAAAGCAATGGCCCATAAAACTGTCGCGTTGGTCAGGACTCAGCAGCCATGGTGCAAACGTCGGCCATCCCTCCTCTGCCTTTTCCCCCAAAAAAGCAATCTGGGTTTGTTTTTGTTGTTTATTGTTTATTGATGGTTCCGCCTGAGCTCCCCCACCCCTAAAACACACAAAGGTCAGCTTGGGGCCTGTTCCTGTTCACGCCTGAGCATTACATAAGGTAAACACCGCAGGCAAACCAGCTATGCGCTTTGTGCCATGCGTGATATATCACCAGCGGGTTCGTGTAAGCTGAAGATGCAACGGGGACGTGACACCGGCAGCGTTTTGTAACAGTAAAAGTGTACGGTCAACTCTGCTGTCAGTTTAAACGGCGATCGGCCGGAAACCCTCGGTAACTTTCGGCGGTGCAGGCAATGAGCTGGCAGGAGAGCGCTGCCGAAATGTGGCTTCAGACCTCCAAGCCGCGTTCTTACAAATGAGAATGTTGGAGAAAGTTCAAGTTTGGGACCGGCTGGGGTTCACGTTAGCCGATCGTGCATGGGGAGAACTTTGACCGAAACTTTAGGAAAGTGAAAACACCCTGTCTTTTACATCGAAGCTGTATATGACTCGTTGGTCGTTTTTTTACACTTTTACAGATATATTTCAGTATCAGTATTTTAGCTACTATTTTAATGTTTCCCAGTATTTGTATTTCCAAATACATTTTTGAGTATTTCTGCCCAACCCTGCTGGTACCCCGTGTGTGTTTATGTTGCGTACGCGTGACAGTAACATTGGCAAGCCTGCAATTGCAGACGTACCCCCCCCCCCCCACCACCAAACACAGACACACAGGGGCGTAACCATAGAAATTGCCCCGGGTGAAGCTGAAGCTGGCGCTGAATACAGAAGTGAATTAGATCCGAGCGACGTTGCTCAGCCGAGCGCGCGCGGAAGATTACGGGGCAACCCCAGGCTAGCGGTTGTACTGCAGTGGCTAAATTGCTCATCTACAGCGAGTGACCCGTCACAACTTTGAAATGGCAGACCAACATCACGCTATATAAATATCCACACAAGCCCAATTATTATTATTGCGGAGCAAGACAGATGCTGTCCATCAGGCCGCGTCCTCCGATCGGGATCCACATGGTATTTAACGACAGTTGAATAACGTCTTGTTAAAGTGTGAAGGGGATGGCTTAACACATGATGCAACTCGTAACATACCAAACAAAAAAATCATGAATTTAGAGAAGAGGGAAGTGCTTTGAACTTTTTATTCCAGGTTACAAATCTTTGAAAGTCAATTTTGTTTGTTATAATATTCTTTTTGGCTTATTGCAGGCTCTGCGGTCCAATCTACGGTTTGTACAGGGAATAAGAACATTAACATCATAGGACCGTGTATCTTAAAGTGTGGGTCGCGAGCGCAATGGAGGTCCCAACAGATTCAGCGTTGGGCTCGGGAGCTCAAAAATGTGCGTACATGTTTCTTTTTCTTCTTTTGCTCAATGGCGTCGACGAAAGAACAGTGCAGGTCGCTGTTTAACATCCAGCTGGAACTGAGGGTTGCCATGCCCAAACACTGCTCTCGTCATTGAAAATTCGTGCTCTATCGCTCATTTTCGTAATTATGAACAAAGCAGTTTTCGCTGGCATTTTGTTTTTCGATGGCTACCTGATTTACTCTGACTTTATTAGCTCCCGACGCGTTATTTGATTATATTTAATTGGTTGCAGGTTATAGAATTTGGGAAACATTCACGCACAAGGGTGGGGAGGCACTGACGCAGAGAAGCAGAAGTTTTGCACTCGTCAAAATGGCACAAAAATTCGGCCTTTCGGCATTCTGCAGATGGAAACAGGACACCGTTAGCGTATGTAGTGGGCACCTTATCATTTCGAAAAGCGGGATAGGAGTGAGCCTCTGCTTGATTGAATAAAAAGCACACGAAGAGCAGATGCCGCATATGCATGAATCTTCGGAAAGTTCACAGATACCACACTGCAACATACTACGTAGCGTTGCGCCACCTCTCAAATGCGCGACATATTTCATATTCCACACATATATGTCTAGCTCATCCAAACAAGGCAAGCATTGAAATCTCACAGATGAGCGAGGAATACCATTACCCTCGCTATCGCTTTTCCTCCAAGACGCTGCCTAAATCAACGGGTAAAATAGATCGCTTTCGGATCCTCTGCCACCCCTCTTTCTTTTTGTCATTGCCCAACGCGAAGGCATCGCAGCGAAAAAAATAATAAGATTCAATTGGCAGCATTCCAGTAATCTAATAGTGTACGACCGCGCGAAGGCTGCCATATAACAAAAAAAAAAAAGGCGGGAAGACTCGTGAACTGATGGGGCGAACTTCCCCCGTCGTTTAATCCCGCTCTTCTCTGACGGCAACGGCGGCAGCAGGAAGCCATCGGCACTTCTTGCCCTTGATCCGCGCAGTCTTGTCCTTCCACTTGGGCTCACGCCTCCTACACTCTCTCCTCATCCCCCGTGAATGAAGGCTACGCTGTCTCTATCGATCCAGGAGAGCGGCTATACCGGCAACACTGGCAACGACGCGCAGGAAGGCACCGGCTGGCTTTCTCAGCTTTCGGAGGCGAAGAGCCCCAAGAGTCGTGTTGCCTCCTCCCTTTTATCTTGCGATGAACCAGGAGAAACGCTAGGAACCATCCTAAGCCAATCCAATCCAATCCGGCGTGGGTGTCATGCAGACCTGTACGGCTCTCGTTGCAAGTGACTGAACTACTTGTAATGGACTACTTTCTTTGGTAATTTTGTAATCATTTGATTACTTTTATTGGGAAGTAGTCCCGAATGTACGCTAATTACTGTTGGGTGCACTAAGATTACTCGGAACCATTACTACCTTTTTTCCAACCCTTCCGAAATGGCACACTTTGATTCTGCAAGTTTCCCACCAAAGATTCTTCGGACCTGTTGGCCCGTTAAGATTGGTAGATTAAGAAGATGACTGATTTCTACTTCGCTGATTGTAATCCAATAATCCTTCCTGATGAAAAACGAGATACAGACAATGTAAATGTAGTTTGGTTTCTTCTTTTAACTTTTTATTCGTATAGGTACTTTATCTACTTATGTACTTTTGTCGGCATATGTACTTGCGTATTGTGAACACATATTTTAGAGCACAGCTCTTAGCCACCTGTTTCCGGCTTGAGCGGCGTCGGCGTCGGTCGCCGTCACCGTTGGCGTCGGCGTACCGCGTGATGCATTACGGGAAACGTCCCATAATGCACCACGTGAAGCGCGCATTGCATTATGGGACGTCTCCCATAATGCACCGCGCGGGAGGGAGGAGGAGGGAGGAGGAGGAGGAGGAAGGAGGGATAGGAAAGAGGAGGAAGGAGGAGAAGGAGGAAGAATAATGGATGAGGAGGGAGGAGGAGAGGGTACGGATGAGGAGGAGGGGCATACCGTACCCTCCTCCTCCTCCTCAAGAGCTGCGCTCTAATTCGGCATTACAAAGAGTTGTAAACGTATTTCATATTTATTTTTACTGTAGCCTTTTTTGTACGTTGTTTTTGGTTGCTTCATTGATTAACGAATGTAAAATACATTCCTTATATATGCTTTTAATCCTTCTATGTTATTTTAGAAATACAGTACTGTATAGGATACCCACGCATTGTCCATCTTTCTAGTTCCTTTTTTTCCTGTTTGAAAATGGCGATCTGTGCACTTGGCCGTGCTTCTTAATTTTATCGTTTCTAAGAACTTTCATAATGTTGCATGCAAATTCTTTTTTATTTTTTTTTGTGGGGGAGTTGTTTTGTTTGTTTCCGCTGGATCTTGCCGCTTTTACTGGCCGCTTGCACCTCGTCAGGCAACTTGTTTGCCTTTTGTGCCTGCGGAGCGTTCAAGTATATCTGTACTGGATTTGACATGAAAAAATACTCGATTGATTGAGTGATTGAGTGATTGATTGTTTGATTGAATGATTGATTGATTGATTGAGGTAGTACGAAAGGCCTGTTCTTAAACCGTCATAAAAGGTCGTCGTTTAAAAAAAATTGAAATAACCGGAAAAGCATTGGTAACATTTTTCAAGTAACGATCAATTTTGTTTTCTCCGAAGTAATCGAGTAATCTAACTGAATACTCCTGTCTATTCAAGAATAATTACGATTGTAATCCATTACCCTTTTTAGTAACGTGTACAAGACCGGTGACACGCGACTTTCCGGAGGGGCCCAGTGGAGTGCATTGTGTTTTAGTCACGCGATTATATCCGCAGCTCCGGATTGGCTGGGACGGCCGTAACATTCCCTTCTGCTCCGTGGTAAAGGCGAAACGGAGTAGCAGTCTGGGAGATGGAAATGGCAACCCTCCAGCTGTAGGAGCTACGACAGCTAGGGCACTCGATGGAGAGAACCTTCGGCAAAGGCCAACCACCACGAGAGGCCTCGACCGACGTGTGTGCCGGTAATCAATGGGTGCTCCGCTCGAAAGAAAGGCGTCTTTCTTGGGAACGCGGGATTTACTCCCCCGCTACCAAGCCACCCTTTGTTGGCGGCAAAAAATAAACAGCGTATACTTTCGCGGATGGCGCTCCCCTCGATGGTTCGATAACTTCGGCAGTATATTGTTCCCGTCGACTGTAGTGCGCCAGAGGCTTCAATTGTGTGGGATCATGTGTGCGCGTGCGCGGGTGCGCTTGCATGCGTGTGTGCCTGTGCGTGCATATGCGTGTGTTCCTAGGTTGTTCGAAGTAGTAACCATCAAGTAAGCAACGCTTGTTGATGTTTTTCTTTTTAAAGCGCAGCTCTTAGGCGTACGTTTCGTGCTTTGAGGCGTCGGTTTCGGCATCGGCGTGACCGCCCTAAATTTAGCGGGAAAATTGACGTCACGTGACCTATACACCAGTTCAATTCCCCGCTAAATTTAGCAGCGAATCGAATTTATGTTGAAGTCGCTTGACGTCAATTTCTCCGCTAAATCTAGCGGAGAAACTGAATTTGTTCGTAGGTGACGTGACACCAAGTCATGTGACGTCATTTTCCTCGCTAAATTTAGCGGGGAAATTGAATTGGAGGAGGAGGGGAGAGGAGGGGATGAAGGAGTAGAAGGAGGAGGAGGAAAGGAGGAGAAGGTATGGAAGACGAGGAGGGCATGCCCTCCCCTCCGTACCCTTCCCTCCTCCTCCTCAAGTGCTGCAGCCTCTAATTTCACATTACAGGGATTTGTAAACGTATCCATAGTAACCCTGAGACGTAGGAAAATAAAAAAACGGACAGAACAACGAAGTCTCTAACACAGCTTGAAATTTATTTACCAACCATCGTCTTATATACATGTCGCAGACCTCCATCACAATTCAAAAGCCTCCTCGCCCACTTCACAGTGTACCCTAACCCTCAACCTATACCGACAAACGCACACAAAAGCAAACACGCCCGAAACATCTTTCATTTTTGTCTGCGTGCTTTAGATATTGCGTATTCAATCAGTAAATCCGCGCGAGGTGCATTTTTTTTTAATTACATATATATCTCTGAAACGATGGAGCCGCTATAATCGTCAACAACTTAAAAAACGCAGCTGCTATAGCGAGTTCAAACCACCTTCTAATCGCATCGAAGCCACTATACTTCGTTTCAGCTTCCGTCCGAGCGCAGCCAAAGGCTGAGGGACAATTCGCAACTTGGAAAAGAGCATTCCTACTCACCACAAAGTAGTCCGCAAAAGTATTTTTTTATATATAACTGTTTTGTGCGTAAACATTGCACAATATTCCAGATATGTACTGCTGAGAATGATTTGCAACTAAAGGAATGAATTATCTGAAGTTTATGTTTTTATTAATATATGTAAATGCATGTGGTTTGGTGAAAACACGTATATCCGCTGGCAACACGGCTGCAGCTCTCGGTTTTTCTGTGATTTCGTTCCCGTAATGGCCGAATCATGTGCTTCGCTGCTTTCCTCACCGAGTCGCTTCAAAACGTCCTTTCGCAAAAGCACGTTTGGGCGTTAGGCGCGAGAAGTTGTGATGAATGTCTACTTTCACATTCGGCAGGAGACTCCGGCCGCGTCGTACTGCGAATGCGTTGTAAACAAGAAAAGCGTCCGGGCCACTTCAGTTCACTGGTACGCGGCGAAATTAGGGCACCCCTTTACCTGCCGATCACATTGAACGCCGAGAAGCTGGTGGAAAGGACTGCGTCTTGAGCCCTGCTATATCCAGACAATACAAGGAAACATCAACGGCCGGGTCATCGGGCACTTTGCAATGTGTACTTACATCTCGAAACTATGCCGAAATGCCGAACAGGTGGAAAGCTCGGACACAGACGCCAGCGGCCAGCCTAGGTTCTGACATTCCCGGTGACTAAATTTCAGAACGTGAAAGGGCACTTTTTAAGCCTGTAGCAGACTATACCGTTGATACACCCGTAGCAGACGAAATACTCGGCGAGCGCGGGCGGCGCGGACGACCAGCGGCGCAGCGGAGTGATACAAAAGTGCAGGCGAGATCGCGTGACCTGTTGCCGGCGTGTGATTGGCTCCGGCCACATGTAGCTTTGGCTGCGCTCGGACGGAAGCTGAAACGAAGTATAAGATCGAGGCGTTAGCCGATAAGAACGGCGACGAAAATAATAATCCACCAGTTTCTTAAGCTACCAATAGCTATGGAAGGTCATCATGAATCTGCCTACCCTTGCTATGTTCCGAGTATACACCCACTCAACTCATGGACGTCATGGCACTCTGGTAGGTCTTCTGTCGGCGGAACTTGCGCACTCGCTTCACTTCACGGGAATTTGGTTTGTGCGCATGCATGCGCAGGACGTAACCACACCTGGCGCGGAAGAAAAGGCTGACTTGTTTGTAAGTCTAGTCTACGGTAAGCTTAATCTATAGATGAGCGCATCTAGTGCTCACGATTACCGCACGCCTGATTTAAAAGTGGAATAATTGTTCGGTGCAATGCACGCGTGTTTCTCGTTTGCTAACATCGTTCAATAGTGGCGCTAAAGCTATTGACATTCCAGATGCACGGAATGCGCACAGTAAGCTGTCACCACTTAAATAAAACAGTAATAATATAAGACTGCAGTAACCTCGTGTAGAAAGCAAAAAGAAGAAGAAAAGAAATGCAATGATAGCTTTATTTGTATTCATGAAACACCTGATATACTGCGGTGCAGAAGAAATGAGAAACTTTCCAGTCAATGTTTCTTATTTTTTCCCGCAACAGGGTTCCTGGTGTTATATTAAGCTTAGTTATCACCAGCTCGCCTCCACACGCACTGTTTTGTGTTTTGTTTTGTTTGTTAATAATAGCTTACCGTATTTTCACGTTTGTAGAAACTTGGTATTATAGATTTATGTCGTCGGGTTAAAAACGTAGGTTTCAAATATAAAGCTTTGCTTTTAAATTTAGAAATTAAAATGATAATTACCGAAAATTAATTATTAAACTAATATTATAAACGCTACAAATGTTTCTAAACAGGCCTCTTGGCAGAAGCAGTTGGCCTCTTAATTGACACATCAACCTTTTTTTTTTTTTTACGATGCGTACTTTTGACAGGACCGATTTCACACGAGATTCGTAAAACATCGTTTACAGACCGGACATGTACACGTTACCCATAAAAAGTGACCAGATAACGTTACTCGTTACAGGCTCGAAAAATCACTGAATACGATACGCGTTACCGATTCTCATAAGTGAACGCGTTACCTGACCTCAAATGTAACGAGTTACTTTTTCCTCGGTACTTCGACGACGAAATACGCAACTGCTTTTTGTTTTATGCTTTATTGTTTTTTCTGTTAAGTAGTCGTCATGGTTAAGCAGCATCTTGCCTCTCGATGTTTTCAACAGTAATGTTTCTCCGCTTTATTGAGGATACATGTCCGGCGACGCTGAAGCATCGTTCTACTGACGCGCCTCGAAGGAACGGCAGTGTTGTGCTTCAGGAAGAGCTGGTGAATCTGGAATTCCCCTCTCCCTTTTTTTTATCTCCGCCTTTAAAGTTCCAAGTATAATGGGATCTGTGCCTTCCCGTGTTGGTCACCTCCGGGTTTGCATACGGTGCGTGTACACGATTCTAGAAGGTCCAGCGAACGAACCTTATTGTGTTCGCTATGTGAAGCGACATTCTAAGCTGTAGAGGTCGACTGACATGTTCAGCGCTAAACGTTGCTATACTGTCATACTGTTTAGTAGTTTTTTTTCGTTTTCTTTTCGCTGTCTTATTTGCGTTTGTAACAATAGACGTATACTCAGGTTCGAATTGAAAAGAGGCTGTTTTAACGGTGTTGTACACTTTGCTCCTCGAAAAGTAACAAAATACCGTTACCCGTTACTTGGCCTTAAAAGTAACTAAGTACGCTACTCGTTCCTTTTCTAAAAAAAAGTAACTGAATATGTTACTCGTTACCGAACAAGTAACTAGGTATAAGTAACTCGTTACTTGTAACGCGTTAAGTACAAGTCTGGCATAGACCAAGACAAGGCGCTGACGTCAAGCTGCTGCGGTGGCGCTGCTGTCGGCAGTGCACATGCGCAGACGGTCCACTTGACGCGAATCTGGTTCCTGCGCACGTGCACTGCCCACACCTCGTTGAAGGCTTGTTTGTAAACAACGCGTTTGGCCTATAAGCCCGGAGGGTGCCCATTTAAAGAGAAGCCTACAAAGACACCCTGCCGGGAATCGAATCCGCGACAAAGTGATCTCTTTCCGGGATATCGTTCCACCTGAGTTTATCACGACGCGGGTGTTCGAAGAGCAACTGCGGAAAGAGCAGGTGCGCCAAGAACAGCTGCACTCCCGAGTGTTGTTTGCGCTCAACGCGTAATGATGTGGCTGTCAGTACAATAAAGCTCGAGTCAATGTTTGACTGCACATGGAATAGGAATTTTTGTGAACTTGACATCCAAATCAGGTTCGAATAGTTTCTCATGTCGAATACTTTACTTCTAATGTGAGCTGAGCGCGAATAGTTTAAAAAATCTCAATGTTATAATTCTGTTCCAGGAAGTAATAAGCATTTTTGTTACTCAAAACACCGTTCAATATTCTTGCGTTTAAAAAATATAAAAAAAGCTTGATTTGACGCTTCGGGTAAAACATAACGGAACATGTGTGAGGAAAACAGTGACTCCTTAATTTGTTTGCATATTTGTTTTAGGTTTTTCCCCCCGGCACTGCCCTTTAAAGTCGGGGTCGAACTCTAATCCTAACCAAAAAGGCTGTTCTGCACGTAATGCGCAAAACGTTTTATTTTATCATTTTATTTTTATTTATTTCATAATATTACCTGACCCTCAAGGGTTCGTTGTAGAGGTTACAACACACAAATAGAAATACGAACAGTGAAACATCAGTACACAGGTGATTAGACGATGACTTGGAGATCATATACAATGTTACGCAATGTTAGTGCCCAGCGTTTAGAAAATATCACGTTTAATGCAGCCACAAAATAAAACTCACTCTGGTCTTAGCAAAAAAAAAAACAATATGGCGAGCGATTATCAATGAACACGTCAAGGAAGTTCCGAATTCGCCAAGGCAACCGGCAACCTCTTCCATTTAACGACGGTTCTCGGAAAGAAGAAAAAACTCAATGCACCGAGTTGCAATTGTTATCTCTATTATTGAGCGGAATGTGATGATCTAGTGTTCAGTCGTCCTGTGTGAACTTAAAGTGTCGTATCGATTGCATATAAATTTTATCGCTTTTCTTGTACGTTTTCTAACTTATAAATGTTATTTTTATTAAAAGGGACCCAGAATACATTTCGGTATTCTTTAATTGGCAGTATTGAAGTTTTATTAACCGGAAGGTTTGTGCTAGGCGAGGAGTACATCGTAATCATTTCAAAGGCCAAAGCCGTTGCGTGGCCTTCGTCATAATCGAATGAATGTGCGTATACTATAATGTTTAATATTAAAATGCAACCTCAAGAACTTGTATTGTTTGTCGTTTTTATCTATTTGACCATCAATGCAATCTGAAAAAATTCACGGGAAACGTTTTTCTTGCGCAATTGACGTTCACACAGTTCTACACTATCTGCTGTTCCCTACACCAGGCGAGCATGTTTTCTGGGCAAATATTTAAAAACAGTGCGGTCCTGGACATCAAGCCAGGTTCATATCCCTTAAAACACACGTACTGTTTTTTCTTTTTTTAAGGTACGAGGTTAACTTATCTATTCGAATTCAGGATACCATTTAGTTTCAAAAGAAACTTGTTGTGGGAACTTTATCCAACGCCTTGAATAGGTCCACGAATATTACATCGAGTTAATATATTTGACTGAAGGTAAGGCTCAAATTATTTGTTATTTTAATGAGTTACCGTAGACTAACCCCTCTAAAGCCATACTGACAAGGCTCAAAATAGTACTTTGAAAATATTAAAATATGTGCCTCGAAACTATGTTTTAACTGCTTACTACACTGACTCATAATCGATATGATCCCATAGATTGAAACATTTTTTCTGCCTCCTAATCTAAAGGCCGGTATAATTTTAGCTATTTTCGCAGTCCTTGGGAGCGCTACTCCATTCCAGTGATTTGCGGAAGATTATCAGTAAGTTTCGATCATCAGGCATCAGGACGTGGCTACCCAGATGGCCTTCTGACTGATGTGGCGGAAGGCCTTGTAAGACGGCTTTGTGGTCCGTGTAAAGTTATCAGGGTAAGGTCGAAAAGGAGACCTATGGTTTTACCTTATGTACATAAGGTCTCGCATAACCTCAAAAAAGTAGCGCAACGTCATGGAGTGCCAGTGGTTTCTTCGGCGTTAGATCATCGCCAGCAGGCAAGTTGATAGTACACTGTGATAGATGCGGTTGCAAACCGTTCTTGATAAAACGAGTATCTTAGGACTGCGTACTAAGATCAACTTATGATTATAGACATTTTATAGGTATTTTATATTTCGAAGGAAAGAGACAGGTGCGCCAGTTCGCCTTCTATCGCATTACTTGACAAAAGAGTTGGCATTCTTGAGCAGGTTTGACAGGTGCGGGGGGGGGGAGGGGGCGGTGACGATGTTTTTTGATGATCCGTGATGCTTGTCAATTTGTGTTTTCTTCTAATAAATCAGCTGAGAGTGAACGCTCTGTTTGTACACTTCGTCTTCATTGTCCTCTGTTTTTTTTTTGCGCTATTTTACTTTTTTATTAAACATCATGAAAATAAATTAAGTCCTAATTTAAACACAAGTGTAACATCTACGCCGATTGTCTGCCTATATTTTCAAATAATTTCATAACCTGGGGCACAATTTCATCATTCAATATACTTCCGTTATGCCAAGTTTCAGCTATGACGATTATGTCGGGATGGTACGTTCACAACATGTGTTATAGCTCCAGCTTATAATATTTCTTGCATTTGTGTTATAGCTCCAATTTATGATACTTTTTGCATTTAGGTTTATAACTTTTAACATCTGTTTCTTTGGTTGAGTCTCTTGTGGGTTTTGTCAATCTTTATTTGACCACATTGATGCCGTTCCCCCTTCACGTGATTCGAACCATAGGTTGCATTACCTCCTATCATTTTATCAAATCTCAACTTAACTTTCACGCTGTTATCTCTTTCCTTCTAAGAACTTTCCCAAAGTTCCGACATTTTGAGCCAACAAAGATGCTAGGTTGGTTCGAGCATCCTTTATTGTCCTTTGAAGTCAACCGTTTCTCCTATCGCGCCGGTGCATAGCAGTGAAGCTTGACGCACGCGTCGGTGTGAGGCGGTGAAGCTTGAAGCCAGAGAGCTGGCGCGATAGGAGTGAAGCTCGAGGCAAGAAATCGAAAGATTCTGAAGACATAATTTATTTACTCTTTTAAAATACTCCTAAAGACCCTCGAAGGGAAGGGTATTACCACCACTTAAAACTGTGACATCTTTTTTTCTTTAATTTTGAGTAGAAATTGATGTTACGTGTCACCATGATGTGACCCGATATTTCTACGGCATGAGGCCAAACACGAGCAAGACAGGCAGGCGTGGAGGGCTAATAATTCATTTCTTTTTATAATATTCAAAAAGTCGCATGTTTTCTACCTAACAAAACAATTGGCTTGAGGATCAAATCGAAGAGCGAAAACGCTATTCGCGAATTTAAGCCGTTTTAAATATTCGCGCTCATCTACTTGCTGTTCAATCCCAACAAGAGTGCAGAAGAACAAAAGAAAGAGTAAGCTTACTGAGCTACGCAGAATCAAAACCGTCAAAACCCCAAAGGAGCTGAAAAAAAAAACGCCGTTACCCCAGCAAATAACTTCTTACATATCTCTATATGTACAAGGGACTTGCAATAATGTATTTGAAATACAAATATTTTGACAAAAATGTATTTAATTACTAATTCAATTACACTTTTTTGCAAAAGCATTTGTATTACAACAGGGTACAAATACAACGATAAGATCTGATAATCTTCAAATATTTTCAAGAATACATTTTGTTCATATAGAGTCATCTTAGACGTAAATTTCTCTAGGGTAAAGACAAAGAACGTGCCTAAATAAAGAGTAGAATACTATGTGTACTAAAATCTAAGTGCTTAAACATTGCAGCAGCTCTAAACATAAAATGTGTTTTTCGTATGTTGATAGCAGTTATGTCGTAACTTAACAGCAATACAATTACAAAATACTTCGGCAAAAATGTATTTATTTATTACAAATCCAATTATACTTTATAAAAAAACGTATTCATGCACAGAGATACAGATAACGAGGGTTATTTAATCATCCTTGAGCGCTTTATCGAATGTATTTTACTTCCGCAGTCTATAATCTTAGAGTTAAATATAACCCCGGCTAAGAAACGTGCCCTAAAATAAGGAGTGGAGTCTACAGATACCCAATAATCAAACTACATACATAAAAATTTCCAACTTTAAAATATTTGCATAGATAGGAATCGATGTATTCAGTGCGAGTTTCTTTTCAAGGGTTCATTTGAAGGAACAAAACATTTTCAAACAAACATGTTAATCCGACGCCTTTAAAAATTCATTCAAAACCAACCAACCCAACACTCCAATAATTCTAACCCTTCCAGTGCGTTCGTTGTTCTTCTTACTTTTTTTATGTTGCTTTACGCAAAGCACAGCAAGGATTATGCTTTTGCTTATCAGCGCCATCGCGAAGAGTGTCTCAATATTTTCTTGGGAAGAACAGTGCCAAAATTGTATTTGGGCAGTACTTGAAATAAGATAACTAAAATTTTAAAAAAACAGTATTTATGTACAAAGTAGGATTGGGGATTATCAGCAAATATAAACCGAAACTATTGTGTATTGTTTGTATGATCGCGATTAAAGCTTGAATTTGATTAGTTATTCGTTGTGACTGCGCACTCGCATAAACGCTATTCTGACCAACATTGGGGACTGGTATAATTAATTACCTGATATTAATACTTTAATCTACACGTAACCTTAAAAATAAGTGAAAATCGCGCTTGATGCGGAGTAAAAAGCATTTTACTCTACATCACTGCTTACCGTTTTAGAGCGCACACCTGACAAGGTTCAAGCATTTAATCGTGGTCATATAAACAAAATACATGGCAGAGTAAAAAAATGTAACTTCAAATTAGACACAAAGGAATGAAATCCCATGATACACTACTGCGCTTCAAATATCGTATGGCCCTCTATCTATATTAGCTGTGCACGCCGGTCCAGCGTTCTGTTAGAAAATGTCACGTGACCACGGCACTTTCAAAATGGCCGCCCCTTGAAAGCGTGCACCAGGAAAAAGCAGCGGCCAAAAATCTATTTATTTTTATAGAAAGCGCGTGAAGCCCACGGATATTCATCGCAAGATGCAGTATAGAGGCGCCTGTATGTCACTTCTACAGGTGCACGAGTGTTCCAAAATAAATATCGATGCGTAGAGTCAAGTCTGACCGACGCGCCTCGCTCCAGCCGGGCTCACACTTCGACGAGGACCAGCTCAACGTCACAATTTGAAGGGCTTGAACACGAAAACCGCCGCGTTCCTGTCAATGGAATCGTCGTATAATTGAACATTCGTCATGACGGCGCGGGGCATCACACGATTCGCTATATTCTGCAGTACCATAAAGTGTCCACCAGGTAGGTATACACCAAGGTGACGCACGCCAGACTGCAAGGAGCGCCGCGTGGATGTGTGCTAGACGCGCTGCTCCGGCGCTATGAAGCTGAGAGATGATTTTCTTGAGCGTATCGTCACTTGGGAGGAATGCTTAATTCGCATATGCACAGCCAAAGACCAAGCGGGCAAGCAGAGTGTGTAGGCACACTTCGTCACCAAGATCAAAAAGTTGCGGGAGTCCCGACACGGGGCAAGGCCTTGCTCTCTGTTACTGGGACCACAAACGACCATATAGCCGAACATTACATCCCCAGGGGGACTCAGACAGCGCGTCGTATTGTGACCTGCTCGAGAACAATTTCAAGTCCGTGATAGGGTCAAAGCACCGTGGTTTGCTGACCTCTGCTGTGTTGCTGCAGCACGATACTCAGGCGGTATACGTGCGACAACGGAAAGCAATCAAGGGCCTACGTTTTCAGTGCTTTCCGCATTCGCCGTACTCAAAGATCCTGACACCGAAAGATTTTCGTTTTTTCGGATCACTCATAGCAGTTCTCGACAGAATAAAGTTCCATACATGAGATGAGCAGAAAGCGGCGGTGCATCCCTGGCTTCGGAGTCAGTTGGAGCTACGTTTTCTTCTGCGGTATCCGCGCGTTGGTACAAGCGTTGGTGCGCATGTGTTGAACGCGCGAGGGACTGTGTTGAAAAGTGGAAAATTTCGTTTAATCCTGTCTCTAGTATTACGCAGATAAGAAATATGTTGCGGTTACTTTTGGACTCTGCCTCGTACTATACATTATACTTGTATTTTCTAATAAACCACTATTATCATAGTGTCGAACCGAAATTTCGTTCGGCTCGGTTCGGATTTGAGTTTACGGCTTTGGGTTCAGTTGGGCTCGATTTGGAAGATTAAAAATAACTATTCGAACTGGTTCGAACTAATTCGAACTACTAAGGTTTGAATATATTTTCCACCTTGTTTTTGATATAGACACGATACTTCCGCCGTGAAACAAGTACTGAGCGATAGAGCTTTTTTATCGTTTTTTACGATAATTTTATTTTCGGGTTACAAGACCAAGAAAGTGCGTTATTTAGCTGAGACGCCGCAGTCTAAAAAAAGTATTATATACGTCGGGTTTATACTGCTCAACTCGCATTCCTTTACCACATTGACATGTTTTATCTGAATCCGATGGCTTTCATGAAGTGATGTATTACAGTGGTTGCCACAACATGGTGTCAGCCTTTAAAGTTGAATGGTAGTTGCGCTTCTAACATAATATATGTTTAAAACGAAACATAGCATCCTTCAACGTGCACCTCGTCGCAGTAAATATTACGAAACATAGTTTACAAAAAAAGTGTTTCACGACATACATTTTTTTTTTCGGAGACGCGTGTCAAAATCCTTTCCTGTAAAAACTACACATTATACAAAACAAAAATGGATGTCCAGAGTGGTCTGTTCCGAAGGGTCAGATAGAAGAAAATTATTAGCGTTCAGTTTAATTAAGCGACTAATTAATTTTCAGAATTAAAATGTTTCATTTAATAATTTTAAAGGTATTGTTTTAATTATAAACGTTATACGATTCATCGAAAGCTACTTAATCCACCCACATGACTTATAAGGTACGTGCAGCATTTTACGGCGCTCCGAAAAAAAAAACAATTCTCAATTTAAACGCGTTTGTAGGTTTCGCTTTTTTTTCTATTTATTATCAACTTAGCGCATTTTTGCGGCAGCAGTCTGGCTCCCCGTGGCCAAAAGTCGCAACGTACACGTGCCTGCCGCTTCGCATCGCACGTGGAATAGGCTTGATACGAAATCCTCCTCACGGACTGCCAGATGAAGTTTGCCTTTTTGACGTCGGTGTCTCTGTGAAGACACACCCGCCCGTGCGCGATGTGTTGCAGCACACGCACGTTGCGCGTTTTGGTCACGGGGAACGGTGAGATCCACTCCGATAAGAAACGGAAACCAAGAAACGCTTCCGAATCGAGAAATGTTTAGAAACGCCTTTAAAATGCCCCGTACGCCCTATATCATTCTAATATCTGTGGATTTAGTAGTTTTTAATGATTCGTATCAAGTTTCTAATTAAAACCGTACCTTTAACAGTTGCTAATTAAAGACTTTTGTTACTAAAAAGGTAATTAATTATCTGAATTATTCTGAAGTGCTAATAATTTTCCTTAATCGGCCTTTCGGCAACACGCACAATAACAGCAACGTTTTTTTGTTTTGTTTTTCCTTGCGATGCGTAGTTTTTGCCGGAGTGTATCTTGCCCGCGTTTGCAAGAACACCGCTGTTTATGATGACGGCGCGAGTTAGAGGCAACGATGCTCTCAAAATGTCGTGAAAGTTTTGGTACACGCCCTTTCGGTCTACCCTTTAGGAAGCACTCAACAGCAATTATAGTGCTTGCTTTCCTAACAAACATTATTTGCACTCAGCACGAAAACTAGGGTTCCGTGTTTTCGGTGTCTATTTTTCTTTCAAATTCGAGGGTTATTTAGTGGTGTTTATTTGTTTTCCTTTGAATCGGTGTTTTTCGGTGTCTAATTTTAATGCCAGAGAGAAATCGGTGATTATCGTGCGTGTGTTGTTAACCAATTACTAAAGAAAATAGTATAATTTATATTATTTTCTCCAGTAATGCGGGTAAGGTAAGAGAAGAGTCCAGGGCAAGGAATGTAGATTCGATAAAAAGTAACAACCCCAAGGACAGTTCGGTGCGGCTGTGTTCCGGGTCAACAAGACAAAAAAAGTAGGGTAAAAACTTTCTTTCCATAAAGATTTTTTTTCTTTCGAGGACAGTTTATATTTTCGGTTTTTCGGTATCCACCGATGCAAAGAAAACCGCCTCGGGGGTTAACTTCCGGTATTTCTTGGTAGATACCGAAAACATAAACCCTTAGCATAATGTAGGCGAACAATCATGCAAAAATGGTAATTAAAATTGTTCTCTCTACACGCGCTTTTGTACTCAGGTTGATGCTGGCCTGAAAGCAGACTTGTGCGTAATGTGTTTCCTGGACCTCATTACTTTGGTAACGAAGTATTCAATGAATCAATGAATCAATCAATGTTTATTTTTGTCATTGTGCTACCCAACAGCTCGAAAGCCTTCTGGGTTAAGCACACACACTTGAAATACACACAAAACAGAGAGTTGTGCAAAAATATGCAAGCACACAAGCATGTCTATAGGCCAATTAAAAACACATGCATCAATATTATCGTTCTCCAAAAGACAGGTTTCTACTAAAAATAGCGACGTCAGTGAATTGCGTGTTTAAAACATGTTGAATACGCGAAACCGGTGATGCGTTTCGAAGGAGGTCTGAGTAAAATACTGTTGGATTTCTCAAGTTTGTTCTAAGTGGAATGCGAAAATGAACAGAGGTGAGGAGAGCAGGGCTGTCTATTGCATTATGAATTAGCCTATGTAAAAACTGAACATCCCGAACAGACCTTCTTTACATAAGGTGCCCAATGTTAATTTTGATAAAATCGAATTATATTCATAACAAACACTTTCTTCCAAAATATCTGTCGTAAATGATGCGCACAAATTGCATTTGTACGTGTTCTATACTTTCACTTGCTGTTATAGAGATGGAGTTCACACACGGCAGATGCAAACTCTAGTTTAGAACGCACAGGTACTGTATAATCTCAAAAGACAGTGATGAGTGCTGAATGATCTAGTTCAGCGAGATATTATTCCCAGCGTACGTAATGACTGGCTAATAATAGAGTTTACATGAGAAAAAAAAAGCTGGCTGTCCACAAGAACACGTAGGTCTCGCATCTGCGCGGTCCGACAGATAGTTTCATTTTCCAGAACATACACATAGGATAAATGGTGACGCTTTCTCGACAGGGACATGACTTTTGTGTTGGGGGAATAAAAAAAAAGATTGTTAGAACTGCACCATTTTACCACTGAACGAAGGTCGTCCTGAGCAAAGTACAGTCAGTGATTGAGGTGACCTGCCGAAACAACTTCACGTCATCTGCGAACGTAAGTACTTGAGAGTGTTTTACGAACGACACCAAATCATTTATAAAAACAAGAAACAACAAAGGTTCAAGGCTCGAGCTCTGAGGCCCTCCTGACACAGAAATGAATGGACGAGACAAGAAGCTTGATACCCTTACACAGTTCTGCCTTTTATGAAGATAACTTTTAAACCAGGCATTGTACTCAGGACTAAGGCCATAGTCTCTCAGTTTCAGCAGTTACAACTCATGATTGACCTTATGAAAGGCTCTGGACATATCTAGATATATTGTGTCTACTTGACCCCGGCACCAAATAATTTGCGAAGCAAAATTTAAAAATTTTGACAGATTTGTCTTGACGGATCTACCTGCGACAAAACCGTGCTGTACAAGAACAAACATTCTTTAAAAATAATTATACAAACGATTGTGCACCAGCTTCTCAAGTACCTTTGGAAAGGCGTTGAGAAGGGAAACAGGACAATAATTACTGACATCACAAGAATTACCTGACTTCAAAATCGGGATGACTATCGAATATTTCCATCTATCTGGAAAGATACCACTCTTTATAGACAAGTTGAACACTTTTTCAAGAACAGGAGCAAAACATTCGCCACATCCTTTTACAATAAAGTTGGAAATAGCATCTGAACCTGCGGACAGTTTGGAAATCAGCTTTCCAATAGCTAAAAGCACTTCGGAAACTGTAAATCTAGTAAACGGTAAAGAATCATCAAAAGCAATGTTACATGTCACGGGTAAAGGGGCGTTGACCTTGGGAAAGCATGAGCTGAAATGATGCGAAAACAACTCGCAAACAGATTCTGGGGACGTTCCGATAGCTCACCCGCTGCGCAGCGTTATATTGTTAACGAACAAAAAGTAAGGGTGCAAACAAGCTGGTGAAGTTTTAACATTTTAGACAAAACCCCGAGACTGGGGGGAAAAAGGACAACACAACACAGTCAACGACACAGCTATGTTTGAGACTTTGTGTTGTGTTGTCCTTTTCCCTCCAGTCTCGGGGTTTTGTCTAACATGTTATATTGTTAGTTGTCCTTCGTGGGGTGCTTTTTCACATAGCGCCAGAATTCTTCGGGTCGCTTGTTCAGGTTACGCTCCATCTGCCTGCGGTAGTGATATTGGTCGCTAGCGAGAAGCTTTTTTTGTTATTTCACGACAGATGCGAAATGTTTCCTACCATAAGCCGAGCCTCGTTTTTTAATATAATATGGGGTAATATAATTTTAATCTCAAGTAATATCGTAAATATTTGGAAAACCGCTTAGGGTGCTTCTCGGGACGGTTGGTGCACTGGGGAACAAACAAGTTCATGGCATCATTGACTACCGCTGTGAGACTATTCACCTTGGAATCCACATCAGAACGTTGTAAGACATCAGTCCAATCATATCGGTCGAAATATTTGTATAGACTAAAATAATTGCCCGCGCTGTACGCGTACCATTGTGCACCAGACGACACCCTTGATCTTAAAAAACATAGAAAACGAAACCGTAAGTGGAGGATGATAAGCATCAGGGGTAACCAGCGGATCGTCGACACGAGCCACTTACGAGGTAGGAATAGATAAAACCAGACCAAGAATGTTCCCGGAATAGTTCGCGAACATGTTGTGTTGCGTAAAATCGTTAAAATCTATGAAGTTAAACAAACTATACGCTTTTGAACGGTTTTAGTTCACACATATGAAGAAGAGAGAAGAGACAGAAAACAGCGCCACTCACAACTGTACTCACAACACCCGACTGTGTGTTTTATATTCCTGTTTTATACTTCTGCTTCCTTTTCTTTCTTTTGTCATCTTTCTGGGGATCTTGACGATGTTCTTCCTTTTCTTCATCGTTGTAAATACAGTTGTGAGTAGCGCTCTTTTCTGTCTCTTCTCTCTTCTTCATATGTGTGCGCTAAAACCGTTCAAATGTCTAACTACCAACTAGCCCAGTTATCAACCCCTTAAACAATACGCTTTTTGACGTGTGCAGGAGCGTTCACTGTTAATGCGACCATAAATCCAGTCAACTTTAAATAGATTAAAATCCCCCTATATTTGCACGCGATATCTAGTCGCGTCTATTTCATTTTCGAAGAAAATTAAAGTGGCTTATAAAGAGAGCAGCATCTGAAGCAGAAGGGAAATAATATGCTCCCTTTAGAAGGTGGAACCCGTAACCAGACGGTATCTCGACCCCGACGGATTCTAGATAGGTTTCAAAATCATTTCGCCGATGGGCATTCAGTGACTGATTGCGAGCTATTAGTACACCACCTCCACATTTTATCCCGGAAGTATAATCACGATCTCTACGAAACACAATAAAGAAAGGTGTAAAATATTCACCATTCGCAATGCCGTCATGAAGTTATGTTTCTGACAATATGACAATATCGCAATCGGTACCTAGCAGATTAGACAAATTCATCCGATTTTGTTCTAAGGCCGCGGACATTTTGATAATGAGCGTTAAAATTCCGACCCAGAGACTTTTTAAAAAAAACAAATCGGTAACGTATTTTGTGTACTTTTTTTTTTTTCAAAGTAACAGGTAACGGTATTTAGTTAGCTCTAGAGGAGATCGCGTGTACAATACAAGTGTCCAACCTACAGGGCGAGTAAAAAGGCTCGAGGGCTGTTCGAAAGACGGCAGAAATCGGTGTCCGAACCTATCTTTTCTCAGATTTTGCACAGAGGTGGCGGATTACCGAGCATTAATGGGTATAAATATTTCATTGAACAAACTTACCTAAGTAGAAGATAGAAACAAAACAAAATAAGGTTAATAGTCGAGTCTGTTGTTGGAACGCAAAGCTTTTTTTCATAGAAAACATATAATAAACACATTTTGTGTTTAAAAGAAATCATCTGCACGTAAGGTGAGGGCTCTCAAATTAGGGCACTCGTTCACTAATTCTTTATACAAATACAAGTCCACAACACAACTGAACCTGTGCTGCGGAATGTGAGCATGGAGTTATGGTGTCGGTACTCATTTTTTTTTTTTTGCCCAGACCCAGACGCCCAGACACCCAGGGGTATACCAAGCAACCCCCATGACAATAGTTCAGCCACATTGAACGTACGGAAAGTTGACAAACGTCAAGAACCTTCACTTGAGTCAAGGCTAATGCCAGCAGGAACCACGATCGTACGCAAAATCAATGATGATCCCCAATAGCTTTTGAAGTTCAGCGAAATCATCAGCGACAAACAGCAGAGCCGGGACCTGGTTCTAGGCCACCGAGCTCATAGTGCCCTCTAATACTTTTTTCGCATGCGGAGCTTCTGAAATAGCGCTCCAATGACCTCGATCAATCGTTTCTAGTACACAATGTATGGCACAACTTTACGTATTCCAGGGGAATTTATTGAACCTCCCACAGAAGATGACATTTTTGATATAGAGGATTTCGCATGCCGTCTACGTCAACGAAAACGTGGGTGGCCTCTGTCAATGCTGGAGTGACGAATATTGCTCGTCTGGCGATTTGTGGTTGGAACGGTGTGAGGGATGGCTCCGTTCCCGTGCCTTAAGTGAATCGCGTCAACGCTGGTTCTTGGCACGCGTGTCTTGGAGCGCTTTTGTTTCACAGCGTTTTGGTGCTTTTACAACACTACCCGTGTGCTAACCATAGGCATCTGATTGGCGCAAGAGCCGTTAGATATCGAAAGGCTCTCCGCGTCGACAAGGGGGGGGTGCGGTGAAGGCGCAGAGTACCGCATTTTTCAACGTCAGCTTCGGTGAGAACACTGCCGTTGTCGCCCTACAGAAAAATCCAGTATAAATTTCGACTCTCTAGATTATGAAACTGGAAATCTTACTGTTTCTGAAAACCTGAAATCCAGATTGCAGACAAAGGAATACTTTTTGAAAACTGGAAATCCAGATGGAATTCAAATAGATTTCCAGTTCCATGATCCAGATAGCCAAAAGTTATACTGGGTTTTTAGGGAGGCGGGTGGCTTGTTTTGGAGGTTTCCCTCCTCGTCGTGGCGCCTTACCCAGCGTAGAATGTTTGGGAGCCCGGAGGTCGCCGCCACAACTCCGCCCAAATATGTCGACGGACTTTCATTGTCCTTTAGCACCCCCCGTACCAAATAGCAGCCTTCACTCGCTGTTTGGGAGCTCAGCATACCATAAAGATGACTTATACTAAGTGGCGTCACGAGGGTCAGCGGCACCCGGGGCGGTAGCCCGCCGCGACAACACCCCCCCCCCCCCCCACTCTCGCGTTGCCCACCGCGACTCCCCCTCCCCCTTCCCCCGCTCCCGCGTGCCCACCGCGACTCCCCTCCCCCCCCCCCCCCGCTCTCGCGTTGCCACCGCGACTCCCCCCCCCCTTCCCCCGCTCTCGCGTT
This sequence comes from Ixodes ricinus, assembly GCA_037355805.1. Taxonomy (NCBI): domain Eukaryota; kingdom Metazoa; phylum Arthropoda; class Arachnida; order Ixodida; family Ixodidae; genus Ixodes; species Ixodes ricinus. The sequence goes on from JAZHYW010016761.1 coordinate 62,878, forward strand.
GCCCACCGTGACTCCCCCTCCCCCGCTATCGTGGCCCGCCGTGACACCCCCTGAGCCCTGCACCCGGGGCGGTTCGGCCCCCCCCTCTCGCCCACCCTTGTGACGCCACTGCATATACTGCTGTCAGACGGGCACGTTAAAGGAGTTCAGAACAAACTCTTTTAAAGGGTCGGCTAACTAGCGCACGCAGATAAGCTGGGAGATCTGGAGCTGATTTGCCGATTCTTCAAAGCAGTTCGTTCTAAACTCCTTTTAACGTGCCCGTCCGGCAGAGGTGTTACACCCCAAGACAGCAAGGGTGAAAGTTGCAGACAAGAAAAGAGACGCAGGAGGGTGCAATGAAGACGACGACATATGCCCAAAAATAATCATTAAAAAAATACCAAAACACGAGGCAACACCTAATTTTTGTTGTTCCTCGTTTTATCCTAATTTTTTTGTGTGGTATTGGTAGAACAAAATGATAATGAACTGATCATTCGTGCAGAAAAAAAGAGCAGAGCATCGCTTCTGGCTCAGAAACGTCGTCTGCTGTTGTCGAGGTCGTTGGAAGCGCCCGTCGTGACTCGTGGTAGCCTGCGACTGAGATGAGTGAGATCTTATGTGCCGCCACCTGTCGGCTGTTGCACCCATCGGACGCCTTTCGCTAGCAGACGGACGCCGTAGGCTGGGATTTCAAGTTCTGGATTTCTAACTTTTTACTCGAACAAGTTTGTTCTGTAAACGTTTTACACCCATACCGCCCGTTCTTCGGCCACCTCTGTACAACATTTTAGCTTAATACGTTCACAAACCGATCTATGCGGTCTCTTCAGATAACCGTCAATACCCTTGTCTCAACGCTGAGTTCTCACCCGAGCTCGCGTCTGTAATTTGGACAAAAAAAAAAAGAAACTGATAGAAAGACCATAAAAAGCTGTGCACAAGGTATGGAAGTATTGCCACAGTTACTCTTGAGTGAACGCGTTAAAAAGCAAGTAATTCATTACGACGACACATATTTGAAGCATTTGTGCTTCGTGAAAACGATACATTCCAGGTAACAAGAAAACGCATTTCTTTCATGCTTAGATAACGCGTTCTTTTTGAATATCAATAACCAGTAACGTACGCGCTTACTTTTTGACTCTCAAAGTAATCAGTAACGGTGCTTAATAACTTTATTTCAGTATACTGTACATGTCTGCCTGAAACAGTGCGTAACCATGCGAGCATGTTCTGTCGGGCGTGTGCTGAACTGTGTGTAGCCTGTGCTGTGTGGCCGTGTGTGTGTGTGTGTGCAAGTGTGCAGGTCATGTGAATGTGCAGTATGAACATGTGTGTGCGTGCGTGATGTGGTCAGTCTGTTAACGCTAGAATGTAGTAGTATGTGTGTGTGTGCGCGCGCGAATGTGTGTAGTGTGTTCTTATGTAGCAGTGTGACAGTGTGTGTGTATGACATGAGATGTGTTATAGTGTGTGTCGTGATGCTGTGTGTGTGTGCCTGTGTGTGTGTGTGTGTGTGCGTGTGTGTGTGTGTGCGTGTGCGTGTGCGTGTGTGTGTGTGTGTGTGTGTGTGTGTGTGTGTGTGTGTGTGTGTGTGTACAGCCCCCAGTCACCCGAGATTGCTTTCCATCACACGAAAAATATCAATAACCGGCTTCTATATGCTTGATAACATCTTTAAGGGTCAGCAAGAACATATTTGCTGAAATGAGCTTCCATATTTAAAATTTCTTTAAAGCTCTCCAAATCAATGGCACAAGGGGTGATCAATAAGTTTTGCCTCCTAGGCAGTAACGTTTTTATTCGGTGATTGAATTGAAATATGTTACATTCAAATGAAAACTTGGAATCTCTTTTTCTTTTTCAGACGCACATAACTTTTCAATATAGTCCCCACCGGCGGCGATGCACTTCCAATACAGTGTTGCACTACCCTCCGCATGCCGTCGTAGATGATTGAGGGCGGCTGTTGACGGCACCAACGGCGCACTGCCTCGGTAACCTCGTCGTCGGGCGCAAACCCTGTACCCTTCAGATGTTCCTTTATCTTGGAAAACAGCCGAAAAGTCTGAGGACGCGAGGTCCGGGCTGTATGGGGAATGAGGCAAAACATCTTGGAACTCCAGCTCCTCCAGCGCGGTGTTTGTCTCGTCAACAGCCGCCCTCAATCACCTACGACGGCACACGGAGAGTAGTGCACTGGTAGCGGTTGTGCGCCGCCGCCGGTAAAGACTATATCGAGGTATTTATCTACTCCTGGGAAAGATGAGTTTGGAATCTTTCATTTGAATGTAATATCTTTAAATTACATCACCGAATAAAAACGTTACAGCACAGGAGGAAAAACTTTGATCAACCCTCGTACTAGCGTTCAATAGAAGCGAAAACAATCATTTTCTTTCATGTCTTCTTCATATATTTTTTATTTTATGTGCCTTTTAGTTTTTGAGAGAGCTGTGGTCCGAACTAGGAATGGAATGAGAAATTGAGGTTCTGTACTTCGAACGCTTTGACTGATTGATTGAGAGAAATATAGCCTGTGGAGACCGCAGACGCAGAAAAGGCCGTATCGGGTGTTGGAGCTCATAGTGATAGTGGTAGTACGCCTGCCTATCATTGATAAAAACGTCAGGAAAGATTTGCAGGGAATCTTTCGGTAATGAGGAGAAGGCCGGGGGGGGGGGGGAGGGGGCACTTTATTGAAGGGAGGGAGGGGTTGATTCAGTGGCGGATTCAGAGGGGTGGTCCGGATGTCCTGACCCCTTTTGAATTCAGCATGTGTAAAATTTTAGGGCTGGAAAAAGGGGTCAGGGGAAGAGTAAAGTGGGTTGTTTCTCGAAACATCCGACAAGGTGACGCCCTCGTCTGAAAACACCGGCTGTCACGCCTTTGGAGGCATTCACATATCGCGTTCTGACGTGTATCTTGAGTAATGTATGGTCGGCCCTTCCTTGAAGGTGTCAAATCTTCGGTCTCTAATTAAATATATTTATCTGTTACCAACATTTTTAATGTGAAAAGTTTACACCAGTCCACTTGAGAACGACGCGGAAGGACGCCACTCGATAATACGCCACCTGTTGTGCCGATCTGCAGAGACGTGCTTCCTTTGTTTTGTTCACTGTTTGGCGCCGTGAAACACCGGGTCGCGGGGTATGCAAGACCGGATCATGCGCTCACATGATATATCCGAAGGAAAATTCATAAAATGTACAATTCTTTAAGATAATTTATTAAACGCTTGTCTTACTGCAAAACGAAAGACATGGAGATGCAATGTCACTTCTAATATGCACCGCGCTTCGGCATTGTCAGGAGCCAGCAACTTCGCGTATTGCTTGCTTCAGGAAGCTTATGTTGCATTCGGGTTTACGTGCCCATGTTTTGGGTCCTCGGCTTCGACATGCAATGTGTTCCTCAGTCATATGCTCAGTGGTAATCAAGACAGGAGGGGTAGTAGGGCGATCACCTTCTGTCGCCCCCCCTCCAGAAATTTCATTAAATTTTTAAAGTAAGAAAGACGCGGGGAAAGCAGAAAAACTCGTCTCTCTCTCCCCGCCCCCCTTCTTCGTCCTAACCATCTCCCGAATCGTTGCGACGCTTGTGCATGTGTTATAACATTCTACTGGTCTATTGTCTATCAGTATACCACCGTGAGACTGCTCCATTTCTGGGCAATTTTACCACTTGGACGGTTAGTACGATCTGCTTGGCTAGTGTTGCGAACACTGCGTTTCACCAGGAACTTGACGCTGTTCCTGTACGTGGTTTGCACGTGACGTCATCGTCTTATGATGGTCGCCATTGTCACTTGTTCTTGCTGAGAAAAGCAAATCTGGTGGTGTGAAGTGCATGCGACAGAAGGTACTCGCTCAGCAGCAGGGACACCACTATGGCGGCTGATGTAACGATAGTAGAAAGCCATGTATTTGCGAGAAACAATAGACCCTTTCCGGAATTCAGTGCCATCTGGCGACTCAAATGTCAGTTTAAATTTTACCGTACTAATGGCGGCAATGAACCTGGGGCCTGCAGCATTTTATGGGGCACCGTCACTTTCGCAAGTCAACGGTAAACAAGAATGTGCGCTTCATTGTACAGTTCTTTTTCAATCTCAGTGTCGACGGTGAAAAAAAGTCAACCAGTCAGAACGAAGCGCCAAACTACACAGACGCCTTAAAGGGTAACTGCAAAGAAAAAAAGTGTTTTTTTTAAACAGCCTAATTGGGACAAGCATGTCACGAAACAAACCTTCCGCGAAAAAACAAATTTTTCCTAGCAATATTTACGCCACAGGACGTAATTTAGTTGGAGTCACAACCTCTCCGCATTTGAAACTCCCGCTCTTTCGACGCCCCGCGGAGTGGCTGGTATACGTCACTCCGTGAGGTATAGCCAGCTACTCTGTGACGTATAATAGCAACTTTGTGGCGCGCGATTCAAAACGGGTGAAATAGCCGCAAACTAAAATCAGTCCTGCGCAGTAAATATTGCTGTAAAAAATTTTGTTTTTGGCGGAAAAATTGTTTTGTGACATGCTTGTCCTAATTAGGCTGTTTAAAAATACACATTTTTTCTTTGCAGTTACCCTTTAATAAAGTTCTATACAATAAGGGGCTTTGAATGAGAGTGCCTGCTACAAACATATAGACAGGGCCCGGGTTAGAAATGAACGCTTACGCAGCTCTTGCATCCAATTCCTGCTTCACGTCGCGCTAACGTCTAGAATGTATAGGCCACGAATCATCTGCTTAGTAGTATCTTCGACTTCTTACTTCATCAGAAAACAGGAGGCCGCCATTGGTATAGCACATATATGCCATTTTTCTGATGATGATAGTGACCAAAGTTGCCAGACTGAATTCCGGAAAGAGTCTATTGTTCTCTCGTACGTTCGTGTCTGCGTGATTGCGGGCGGGCGTGCTTGTGCACGCTATGTGTGGCACTACTCAAATGCGCATTCTTTCATGAGTGTTCATGCAAACAATGCAGTTTCCATAGCCATCGTTTTCTGGCCTGTATCATATTGTAGATACGTGTACGAGGGAATATTCACAGCACATTATCTTTTCAAAGTCCCCTCCTCCATCCACATTTCACTTCCCACTTGAGAGTTCCTTGAAATAATTAATTTTATTCCTGAGCGACTCTTAACCCTTCCCACGTGGATGTGTGTATTGTGATCTTATGCTCTGATCAACACCAAAACCGGGAAGCTTAAACAAAATAGAGGGGCCTTACTGGTATGTAGAACTTGACAACATGCCTCTTGCGCCACTAAACAACGGCTTCCAAGCACCCCCCGGTGCCCCGGTCAGAAACTCAATAGGTCTACGTAACGTCCAGCGAATAAGTCACATTTAGTCAGAACGTATCAACACTTATACTCGGAGGGACTCCTTTTTGTGACAACTGAGAGCACAAAAAAGCATGTCTGGGTGCCTCAACGATGTGTGCATGTTAAATAGGCTCTGAAATGATTTTTGTGATTTCCAGCAAATATCGCTATGGACTACATTTTTGAAGATGACAATCTTCGATCAGCATTATCTTCTTTATTTTGTTTCTGCACGAAGGCAGTCGCACGAAAAAGAAATACAGCGTTTTTCCGCTTCAACTTGCTATTAGAACAAGCGGCCGCGTGATCTGGTGCCGATTACATGCCGCCAATGGTCATCGCTGCCACGCTCTGGGGATGACAAAGTACAGGCAGAGCTCGAGACATTCTTTAGAGTTCGGCTCCTCCTTGCTCGAACACAACCCACTACCCGAATGTATGCCAAGACTTCTATTGTCATGATCCAGAGTCGAGCACTCAGGCTCATGGCAAACGAGTACGCCACGGTGTCACGTGATTCACAGTGTCAACAACGAGGAGCTTTCTGCGTATGATAACACTTCGTCGCACGCGCAAACAAAGCCTGGCAGAGGTCAACGAGCGCATGCTGGAGGTATAGTTTCTACGGAACTCTTAGCCTGTTATCGACTAACGCTAGGTGTCATGCCATGGTGTAACGTAAAGTCACGGCATCACGTGACACCATGATTGAGGCAGGGACGTCACGTGACATGACCTCACCTACAGCATAACCAGCGCTACTACAGTCAGTAATAGGTTTAGAAATCAGGGATGGATGGATGGAAGGATGCGTGTTAATGGCCATACCCTTTGTAAGGGGCGGTAGCTTGCGCCACCTAGCCTAAGTCTAAAAAAAACATAACTATTTTGCCCTTACCGATTTCCTTTCGTGTACTCCCTCATTTGGTGTCTTTTCCATGTACTCCCAGTGCCAATCTGCCTACGCTCTCTATGTCGAATTTCTAATCCTGATTGAACCATATGATTTCATATACAGTATCCCACTGCCAAAGGACAGTCACTGGTACCATCACTCATTTCCATATACCTCTTAGCACTTCATATCTATTGTAGTTCTATGTTGCCTTGAGCTTCATAATAGAAGAATTTCCTTTTCCTTTTTTAAATATACTCTCCTCATGTTCCTCTAGATATTTCCTTCCCTGAATGATCCAGACTGCCAGATATTTGTATTTTCCTACATGGTCTATCACAATGTCTTGTAACCTCGTTTGTTCCCACTTTTCGTCGTTGAACTCCATCACTGCAGACTTGTCACTATTAAAACTCATGATCAAGATGTCCCCTTCCTCTCCACATATCCAGCTAATCCTGTAATGTATCCTGAGCTACCTTCCGTAAGTACTATGTTGTCCGCATACGTCAGTCTTCGTATTACCTGTACCACATTTCTCCCTCCTTTCCTAAACTCACATCAAAACGTAAATTGCTCTGCTCTAATTTATTTTCCATTTCAATCAGATACATCATAAAGTATAGACGCGACAGTGGACAGCACTGCCCGGGCGCTCTTTTTATTGCTAAGGGTTGTGTAGTTTCTGCTTCCCATGTTATAACTACTTTATTGTTTGTGTACACCTGCTGAAGAAACCTAACCAAATTTGCATCAAAGTTATACTCCTTGAGCTGACCCCAGAGTGTTTCCTGGCTCATATTTTCGAACGCTCCCTGGATGTCCAAATAAGCTAACCATAAAAGAGTTTGGTTCTTCATTTATTTCTATACAATGTGTGGTGACAAATACGTTCTTTTTCAGTCTTCTGTCTCTTCGGAATCCGTTTTGGAGCTCACCCAGTTTTTGCATATCTTCTGCCATTCCTCTATTCTCCGCTTTACTATCTGTATAGCTAATCAGTATATAACTGAAGTTACCGTTAATCGGCGATATGACTTAATGTTGTATTTGTTTTTTTCTGCTTTTATATATTAGTCTGATTTAACTTAGTTTCCGGTATTGGGTACCTCTCCTCCCATAATTATTTTACTAATCCCATGCCGTAACTTAAATTTGATTGTGTTTCCTAGTGTCTTTATGAGGTTCCATTGGTGTGTCGTCTTGGCCTGTCGCTGTACCTGCTGGAATCTTACTTTCCGCCTTGTCCCATTCTTTTGTAGTCGTCCTCAATATTTACACAATTCTGCTCCTCCTCTACACTGCTGCTGACAGTGCTATCCACAGTCCCCTCTGCTCAAGCTGGAAGAAATCCTCTTCGATAGTCTGCCTAATATATTCCCGTGCCTCATCACCCTCTACTCTTCTCCGCTCCTGTGTGGTCAGTGAGTGTTGGAAACCCTCTGTCTTTCTCCCCTGCGCTTTAACGTGCTCCCAAAACCTTTTTACCGCATTCCTATCTTTCTTATTTATTTCCATCATCTACTGCTCTCCTGCACTCCCAATTATGGCCTGTATTAAAGCTGATGTCTTCCTTTTCCGCCTCTTGGAAGTTCTCCTATTTTGATGCTACTTCAGCTGGCAAGGCTCTCCTTTTCTTTGCCCACCTATGCTCCCCAGATACCTCTTGGCGCCGCTATATGGCTTCTTTGACCTCCTTATTCCACCAGCTTCTTAGTTTGTGTTTCGTTTTGCTTTCCTCTGTGTTTAATTCGATGCTTCTCTGATTCTCTTTTAAGATTACTATTAGCTCCTCATACATCCATTCTCCCTTTCTGGTTGTTTCGATACTATGTTCTCAATACTTTTAGATCCTTTCTGTATTTGAGCTTCAATTAGTTTCGGCTTACCTGCTCGTTCCTGAGCTTGTTGTTTTGGCGCGGATGCGCCAAATTTAATCGTAATTCTTTTGTGGTCACTCCCTAAAGTTTGTGTACCTTCTTTATCTATTTCCACACTTCCTGACCTGTCATACAGTTTGTGGGACATGAGGCAGGAGTCTATTGTTGACTGCGAGTTGTTTCATTCCCACGTTATTTTCCCGTCGCATTTGTACAACGTGCATTAAATAACACTAGGTCCAGGGCATCACAGAAAGCTTCTAGCAACTTTCCGGTTGCATCAGAGAATCCGTCAAACTCTTCTAAGTGGGCAATCATGTCTCCTATGATAATTGTTTCCTGGATTAAGGCCAATTTCGTTGATGTCCCTCGATATACATGTAATGTGTTCTGTATCTTCCTCCTTTGAGTCATTTTCTGTTTTCAGGAAAGCAAATTCCAGAAGAGTATTCAGACCTGTTACCCGTACCTTTTAGCCATAAGTGTTCTCTGCAGCTTTCCTTCTCTCGATCCCAGTCTTGTCCTTTAACTAACATGCCTAGACCTCCGCCTTTGCGTTCACTTCCCCTCCGGTGGCATCCCATCCAGGAGTAGCCTCATGTATGTACAGTCGTTCCTCTTCATCTCTAAGGCGCGTTTCTGCCGACCCCATACACTGTGAAATGTTCAGCCTCTAATTGTTCACCAATCTCCTACCACTCTATTCTGTTTCTACCTCCCTGCATGTCTATAAACCCTATATTGAGCCGATTATTTCTCCTTATTTCTACGGGTGCCTCCACCTGCTCTCTCTGCTGCTCTTACGGTACTCACACCCAGGAGCTTCCCCCGACTCTGCTGCTGGTACATAATGGTACTGGTACATCTACATCGGTGCCCTCTGGGCTCTGTGGATCCCCAAAAAAGCTTCCACATGCAGACCCAGCCTCTCTCCCACTCTCCTACATGTGTATGGACTGTAGTGGATTCCAACTTGGGTATAAAGTGGCAGGAGCTAGCCGCATAAACCTCCCCAGTTTATCTCTTTTATGCCGTACTCAAGTCGTCGGCTCATCCCCTTAATCACTCGGTTAGCCTCAATGACCCGTCCTCTCGATGTCAAGAGACTTTCCCCGGACTACGTGGGATAGTGCATTTTCCACATGCACCCTCTCACTGTCCGCTCTCAGTTTGCCCAGTCCTACCTCTATCTGTTTTCCCAGGTTCTGGCTCCTCCCGTTCAACACGTCGTTGAGTCTTGCGTGGATCAACACTAAGTTTCCCCCATCCATGTTGTCTGCACAATACCTCCTCCGCTTTGGCAATGTCATCTACCATGAACTTTCCTGGCTGGGCCTCTACTCGCACCCTTTTGTCCTCTTTCACCTTGCCTAGCACTACCTCTACGATCCTTGAGACGTTGGAGTCTCCCACTACTAGGACTCTCCTAACTGTCGACGGCTGCCCTCCCTCTCCTGGCACTACGCTGCTTCCCCTCTGCATGTACTACCCGGTACCAGGTTAGGCTCTATCAATCCATCTGTTTCCTTCTCCTTTTGCGCTCCATCACTATAGGTCCCAGAAACCTCCCTCGTGTGCTCACTGCTAGTTCCCTACTCTCTAGCCCTTCGCACCTCTGGCACTACGCTCGCTGTCGACTCCCTCTTCATCTCTTCCCACTGTGCTTCTAGGTCGACTCTCTTCTCGACCTCTACTCTGAGAATACCCTGAAATTCTGCCATCATTGTTCGTCCTTCCTCGCTTTTCCCATTCTCTTCCTTAACTACACCGATGAGACGCTCCACTCTATTCTCACACTTCCTTTTCCTCTCTTCTAGCCCTGCTTTCGACGCTTCCACCGTGCCTGAGCTCCTCCACCTGCTTCTCGAGTACGTCGCGTTTCTCCCGTTCCTCGTTAAGCTCAGCCTCCATGTGCTCTAGCTTGCTTTGACAATCGTTAGTAAGCTCCTTCCAACTCGCTTCAGGCTCCCCCCCCCCCTTCGTCAACTCCCCGACCTGCGTCTCATAGCTGGACCCGCTTCTCCCGCTCTTCTTTAAGAGCCCCCCCCCCTCATCTCGTCAAATCTAACCTTTCACTCTCATTTCTAGCCTCCTAAGGCCTTCCTCGATCTTCTTACACAGTTGGCAAATGAAGCTACTTTTCACTGCATCTACTACGCTCTCGAAGTCGGTTTCTTCTGAATAGCACCACCGCTTGCACTCTTCGCATTCTACCATGTTCAAGTCCCCCTTGACCTTCGTGCCTTTTAGACTCGTTGCCTAGCTACTCAAAAACAAAACCCATGCGTCTATCACGAAGAAAAAGCCCGCCAAAAAACTGCACAAAGACCGACCCTACTCTACTTTCCCATGGCCCGCGCGACCGCCTACGCTACCTAAATCCCTAAGCCTGCCGCTATATAAATCTACCGCTATTACGCCATGCACTCTTTAAACACCAAAAATATGAAGGAAAAAAAGTACTTAGCTTCGCAGTCGACCACAGCTCGAGGTTAAACTCGTCCCACCCTTTTCCACTTTAGCAGAACGAACGCTTGAGAGGAGGCGACCTCCTCAACTGCATTTCTCTCTAGCGCCATCTAGACGCTGTGCTACAAAACATGTATATTCCATAAAACGTACTGGAGTTACCATAGCAGCCGTTCGCAAAACGGTGGCGCGTCGAACGACGAGAGGCGGGCCGTGGGGGCGAGGGGTGTACTCATCTTACAAGCAGCGTCTATGGGCAGAGACGTATGATCTATGAACGTGACGTTACATAATAATCGGAATGCCTGCAGATAAAGGCCAGAAAAGTCTACCATTTCTCACACATTGCAATCGTGTATCTGACGATTTGATCGATTGATATAAATGCAGCTGCCAATATTTTATTCTTAAATATTCAGTTAATTGTATTAACAAAAAAAGGAGAAAAATATTTTCATAAACCGTTTTGAACCGGTTACCGTTAATTTTGTTTCAGTTCCGAAATGGCGGCGACGATTTCGATTAGATCAGTTCCTGTTCGGCTAAAAATAACGGTTCGGTTCGGTTTCGGTTCAACACCCTAATTTACCTTGCAACTAATAATAGTAGAAGCAAATGCAAAATGCGGTTTTTGAGAAAATCGATTTTTGAATTTGCCAGATTTTCGAATTATTTATTTCTTCAAATATATGTGACAAATTCTATCTTGTTCATATAATAGCGAATTTTTATTTACGTAAAAGAGCTACATTTCAGCTTTCTGATATGTCTAGATCAATTTTTTTATATTTCAGCTAGGTCAGACGTAACAACTTGCCAAACTTTGCTGAAAATTATCAAAGAAACACATCTTGACATTTCTTTTTCAACATTCTAATATAGTACCTTTTTAATTCCTTAAGCGTAATGAAATCCATTTCGAAAGTGTCACAAAATAGTTTTAGTGCTTCACTTTGAGAGGGGAGAAATCAGCGAGCGGTCAAACATGCAATCTCCGACCGGTGGAAGAAACATCAGTTTTCGCCTCTGCCTCTTCAGTCGTCAACACCCTGAAAACAAAAAATCCGCCAAACCCGCCGTTTGCATTCATTCTCGTTTCAAGAACGGCCCCAAAACAAAAACACTCGTACTTTTTGTCGAAATGTCAACAACAATTCGACCCCAAAACCGGGCCCGAATGAATATAAAAACAGCCATGTGTATTTCAAATAATTTCACAAATACTGCCCATCCCTGGTCTGTGCCCTGTACTAACGAACTTCTCATCCCGTCAGATGTCTCCCAACGAGCCTATGGCTTCAGAACCTCTATTGCAGTAGAAATGTCGAGCACGCGGCTCTAACAGGGAGGCATCGGGTGAATGCCCGCCGACCACAAAGCCACTTGGACCGGCCCATTGTTCCACGAGCTCACCGGGCTCAGTGACGTCAACCGCTGCTTTGACAAAAAGCTCGCTCCGGTATGTATGCACGTAGTTCGATCACGACGCCGGCGGCAGAGCCGTTTTAAAAGCAGTCTCGCACACTTCACTAAAATAAGTGATCGATCACAATTGTAATTATTCTTCATTAAAATGTATTCGATTAGATTGCTCGATTACTTGCGAGAAAAGTAATTCACCGTTACTCGGAAAAAGTGACCGTTATTTCTCCGATAACTTCAAATGTTCAAAACGACAGACTTTTCTGCCGGGTCAGAAACGGGCCTTTTGCACCGTCCATTATTAGATTAGAATCAAAGAATTACACACTACTCATCTTCTAAATTCGCCAATTCTGACAGACCATCGTCCTGCCGGAGCCTTGGTTCGACGGTTACTTGCTAGGAAACTTGTAGAAACAAAAGGGCGCCATTAGGAATGGACGGGAAGGAACAGTAATGTTTACAAGTAACTTTAGTACACCAAAGTATCAAGAGTGAAAGTAATTGCACGATTACAAAAAAGTTAGTACAAAAAGTAAAAGATCACAAGTAATTTGAATATCTGTAATGAGTACCGCGCAAGTTTGCTTTAGAGGCATCAATATAATGCAGTGCTCCGCATATTCCGCACAACCAAAACAATCTTCGCTCGAGTCGATAGTCGCGTTTTAAGCTTATGTTTCCGTCATTTCGGTGTATACAGATGGACCCCCGGAAATCAACCGCCGAGCCACTTTATGATAGAAATCGGGGAGGAAACGAAAAACTCCCAAATGGGATATCTGTTTAGGACCTTTTTTTTAACTCCCGCTTTTATTTACTTCAACCCGGAACAGATTGGAATGTTTTCCGTGTTGCCCGGGTCACGACACACGGGCATTCTTTCTCGGCGGTTAGGAAATCGCATACCCGTGTCCCGTTATCTACTACGCAGAATTGTGGGGTACTCATTACAAGTTATCATATTAATTGTAATCGATTCATTTTCGGAGTAATTTTGTAGTCATTCGATTAAATTCATTATAAACTAATCGCGAGAGTAATTTGATTACTTTGGAAGTACTAAATTTAATCGTAACAGTTATTATATTTCTTCCTCCCCTTTCTAGCGGCACCCTTTGTTTGTATTAGATTCAGACAAATGAATCGTCGAACCGAGCCTCCGAGAGGAGGATGGTTTACAAAAAATTGATGAATTAAGAATATATATTGCTTATAATTTGGTGATTTTAATTCGATAATGGAGAGTACGAAAGACCAGTTTTCAAACCGGCAGAAAATCTGGCGTTCTGAAAATCGGAAGTAATCGGAAAGGTAACGGTTACTTTTTCGAGTAATGGACAATTACTTTTCCTCTCAAGTAATGAGGTAATCTAATTTAATACCTTTTGACCAAGAGTAATTGAAATTGTAAAATGATTACTTTTTTTTTTTCGAGTAACGTGTACGTAACCTTCTACGTACGCGTTTTTTCTGCTTTTGGGTAGGTCCACAATAAGCGCCGGTTTTTTTACCCCACACCGTTGATTGACACAAAAAAACACGCCAAATGTATCGGAAAGAAGCAAACCCCGAAAGGACACCCCTAATTTGATTGCAGATAAACCTCGAAAAGGCCAAACCCTATATGAAACAGAGAGTGCCATTTGACTAAGCGAAGAGGCCCATATCATTGTAATTTTATGTCGGCCTCCGATGTTACCCGACGCTTCGTATAGTTCAATATTGCGACTGCTTCACAAATAAGCGCTACATCGACTCGAGTCCGTTGGCTTCCTCCGGAAGCGCTCTAAGAAAGAAATGATATGATTTCGGCGTAGCTGATTTCTCCGCGATCCGTCTCAAATCTGGAAGCAGCGCTGCTCCAAAACGGCGATCGGAGGTCATTTATGTTGATCGCCATTGCCCGGTGGCAGGCAGGCGCTGCAGAGAAGGCAATCCTAAGATATTTGCTTTCTCAGTAACGAATGCGTAGTTTTCAATAGGCTTATTCCAAAACTCGAAGCGCCTTATCGCGGAGTAATGCCACGTAATTCCTTGTAGGAATCAGTGGGAAACAACATCCATACGCGCTCTGTCCCTGGTCCACAGGTTCCCGTAATTCAACGAGCGCGGTAGCGGGATTATGGAAGTCTTCTTTTGTCACGAATTATGAGGTGACGAATAAGGAATAATTGAGTAAACTGAAACGTTTAATGGGGCGAACATGTGCCCAAAACAAAATATAACAGAAGATAACAACAGAGCGTCGCGGGCGTTGAAGTCGGCGTAAGAGCAGGATCGAACGCTGGGGCGAGACTGACTCCGGGTCGCCACGCGGAGCACCTTTCGTACGCTCGTGTGTCTCTGGAACATTCAGCCTGGAGCTTTCAGCGCGTAGAACATTCGGAACTCGACCAGACGAGAATGTTCTCGAACTTACGAGAACTGGAATCGTACCTAGACCTTTCGCGGGACAGTCAAGCACGGTAACCACTCGGCCACGCACGCGCTCGCTCAGCGACGCGCGTGACACTATTAAGTAGATGCCCGACAGAGGGGGTACAGAGTGCAGCACAGATTTTAGCCAAGCATTGGCCAATGGCTGACGATGGTCTTTTGGTTAATGGGCAAAGAGTCGCCATCACCGGCCAATGTTTTGCTGATGACTGATGGCCAATGGCCAGAGAAAGGCCAGTCGTCGGCCAATGGCTGGCCACTGGCCAAATGACCATTGCCAGCTATCGACCAATCATTGGCCAAGTCTGTGCTGCTTGAAGTTTGGCTGATCGTGGCTCGGAGCACGTGGACTAAACACCCGCCCCTGCCCGTGTTGATCTACAGGATGCAATCGAAGGATTGAAACTCGGTTCTTCAGTCCGCATAAATAAACTGCGGATTGCAGAAAGTCCACACAATGTGGTGCCAGCGATGTGGATAAGAGGTGAAAGTTTGAGAACATGGCGTTACCTGAATCAAAAGATAAAATAGAAATACGAAATTATTCATGGAGCTCTCATGCTCCTAACCGATTGACCATATGCAAAAGGAAGCGCCATCTAGTGTGCTTATGAACAATTTTCAAGTTTCCGTAATATTCTAAAGTTCACTTGCCGACAGGGAGCGACTTGTCCCTGACTGGAGGCCCGCCTTTTCTGGCTCCCTCTCTTTCCCTTCACCCCAAAGTATCGATAGTAGGGAGTTTTAGAATAACACACGCTAAAGCTTTGCGTACGCAAAGAATAGCGTCGTAGCCACTGTGCATGCGCCGAACGCTAACCACGTTTTGCGCTTTGCGTGCGCCATTTTACCGTACGCTATTTTCTGGAAACTGCGTGTGCATGTAAAGAGTCTTTGCGCTCCTCCAAGGAGGATTCGTGATGAGAAGTCGGCTACAGCCTAGACGAGCACAGTTAAAAAATGGCGGCTCCCAGGACCTTGGTTGCGGCTGCTTTGGCAGTGTCGTGGGCGCGACGTCGGAGGCATCCTCCCGAATGCGATTTTCAATACGGGATGAGATGGCACTCGGTTTGGCAAGGATCACGGGCAACTTGATGCTTGCGGAGCGGGAACATTTCTCAGCGAAAGCAGCGAAGGTACGGTGCGCGAAGGTCAGTACACGAGACCTCCTTTGCCGAGGCGACGCAAGTGGACACGACCGGCCGACCGCTTGAGTCGCATTCTCATGTGTAAACAATGCTAAAATGTGACTCCAAACAAAAAAACAAAAAAAAAACTTGTTTTATTTCTTAAGTTACAGCATTTCATGTGTGAAATAAAAACTGTGACTATCTTGGCGGCGTTGTAAGCTCGAGATGCGTGGGCTTCTGCGTCGCGGCAGAGAAACGCTATTCTAAAACTCTCTTGCGTAGAGTGCGCTAACGCAAGCGCTATATTTTGCGCTAGCGTGCGCTAGAATAGCGTACGTTTTCTAGAACTCCCTAGTTTCAACCGAAAAGCACTTGCCCCTCCCCCTCCCCCCAAAGGTAGGGTCGTAGATGAAAAACATGGTCACGTACTGCCTGTTCAGTCCGAAGACTTTTCGCAGGGTCTTCGATAAGGACCGTTCACGTATTGAGAAGGAGATCAAACTATCAAGGGCGCTCGGACCAGTTTGTTGTCCCGACGCCTCGCTGTTTACCCAACCGAAGGCCTGTGGATTTGCCCACAGGCCTTGTGGGCATGTCCTTGTCATCATGTTTATGTAATCTTTTTTCAATAGAGTGCGGGGCACAGTATAACGTAAGAATACTAACAATAAATAAGGTGATGTTAATTGTTAGTGCCGGATCTCTCCAGAAAGCAGTCGTCAGTGAATGCGAGCTTGACCCACTTCGGCTTTTTCGCTGAGCTGGGCATATGCACCGTAGATTGTTCTTTCACGCCAAAGCGTTTACAAAAGAGCCTCTCCTCGCCCTCGGGCGACCGGGAAATAGGAACTCCAGCCGAACGCTGACGCGGCGTTCGGTTACGTCAGCCGAGGGCTGAGTCATTGTTAGTTGTTGTCCCAGTTCATGTAGCTCTAAAGTTAGCCGCTTGAAGTGCCACGGTCTCATCTCGTTCCCAATACTGGATTTTCCAGTTCACTGCAACGTTATTAGATTAGCTCAGTTATGGAGCTACTCATAGACGCTGCTTGCACGAGCAGTACCCCCCTCACTCACAACGACTAGTCTCCCGTCATTCGACGCGCCGTACGGCTGCTTTGGTAACTGCAGTGTATTGAATGTGATGCGTATGTTTCGAAGCACAGCGTCTAGATGGCATTCCACCCTATTCTATGGGAAACTCAGTTCGTAAATGATGATCTAGATGACGCTTCGAACGACGCTAGACGGACTGAAGTGAGTGAGGGGGTGCCCCCTTTCGCGGAAGTTTCACAAGTGTGGTAATCTATTAACGTTGGTTTACCACTTCAATGGCGTGTCTTGCCACCTTGTTACTGAAGACTCCTTTTCACGACCTCGCGGCCGCCTCACTTTTTTCACTGCGCCAAAACTTAATTGAAATCCACTGAATGTACGAATACATTGTCCTAATGTCATAAAAACCGAGTTGAATGCAGGTGTGCTTCATTCACAAATGGAATGAGGCGCCGCGCAGTGGGGGACGGCGGGTGTATCAGAAGAGGGATTTCGGGAATGTTGACCCCGCGAAAAAGTGAGGAGAGGCTGCATTCACCACGCTTTATTGTATGCAACCGCTCTGCGAAATGCTAACGGGTTTCTTCGAGAATCAGCGTGGCGGCAGCAGCGATTTTGGATAATGTTTTTGCCTATGAATTGAAAACAAGTATGGAGAAGGAGCGCTAGGGTGCGCCCTGAGAGGAGGGGCGCCCTCGAAAATAACCAGCCGATTAAGTCACCGCATTCCTTTTCCACCACTCGACCTTACGCGCTCTGAAAAGAGAGCTCGAGAGCGCGCAGAAAGCACTGCAGGAATTTTCCATGCGAGTAAGTAGGTGACGAGAGCGCGAGGAATATCAGAACACCCAGCTCCTGTTCGAATCAGTGGGTGGACGGAAATCTAGCTGTCGCAGTCTCTATTGGTGGCGTGCGCGAACTACAGGGGGCGCGCCTCTAGCTATCATCATCGTCGTTTGTGACGTCACGGGTAGGACAGACTGCGACAGGCAGCGCAGATCTTGGATCCCTCGGCTTGTCAGCTCGCTTCATGCACTGCTTGGGTAATACGAGGTAGAGCCTGTTTCACGCGTTGTGTGTATTTGGTTAAGTTATATTTGTAGTATGACATTTTAACCAAGCTTGAAATCGTGGCACGTGTAGTGGTGCTAACAAACACATTTTGGACTGAGGAGTTGACGCGCTGGGATCGTGGTGGGCTGTTCTCTACCGCAGTAAAAAATCTGGGTGATGAAAACATAATATCCAGCGCTTTACGTCACTACAACATCTATCTTGACGAAAATGTGTAATTTTTATTTTGATTCGGACAATATAAAACTGAGAAAGGAATGCCTCATCAAATCAAAAATAAGAAGCGAAATTCGCTCGCGTGTGTAGTAAACATTTCAGTGAAAGTGACACCGTGTATTCTGTTCGTTGCAATGCATTCTGTGAGTGCTGGTCTCTTATTAGTTCCAAGTTGATTCGTTTTTGAATGTTGTCAACCAGTAAACAAACATTTCCTGAAGATAACTTGCACGAAGAAGCGGTGGTTGGCTTTCGGTGTCGTTTCAATTAAAGCCCTGCTTATTCACCCGGTTGGAGCAAAACGTGCGAGGCCCCCCCCCCCCTGATACAGAGTCTTAAATCTAATAAGTCAGTGACACTTCAGCGTCCCCAAAAATGAGAAATACACCAGCTGTTGATTACTAACATTTGTCTGTTCAGTGTTTCGCACTCAAATGCGTATATTTCGTGATGCGCTTCTCAGCGAGCCATTTTAATTTTGTAGAACAATTCTTAGTAAACAAATACATGCAACAAATAAATAAATCGCCTGAATTTTCCGGGCCATGTCCGACAATTTAAGAATTTATTAAAACTTATTATTTTCTTTTGAGCAGAAATTGCGATGTGACCAACGAGGTAGAGGCGCTTAGACCGATAAACTAGTATTCCGTTCACCCGGCAAAAGTGACCCCTATGGCTGTCGCCATGCTACACACTTTTGACCACTTGACACGTGACCGGGCCAGATTCTGAGACTTTTACGCAAAACTGAGCCAAAATTTGCAATGCAACCGCTGAAAAAAAAAAAAAAAAAAAAACCTTGATAATAATAATTTTTAATAATGTTAGTCCCAGAGATCAGTGTCTAGCTCCGATAAAAAATCCAAAATACATTACCGCGGTTGACGGCATCTAGCGGAGGCGTTTGCGAAGCTGCCCGAGGTTTTGTCGTAAAAGCACATTTTGGACATAAAACGAACGAAACATAACTTATCTCGTTGGTACTGTTATGAAAGATCAATAAGCAAATATCTGTGCGCGGTACTTCGTTATAATTTAGACGTAAAACTATAAGGTAACGTGTCTAGTCGTCCAAAATGTGCAACATGGCGGCGGCCGATTGGGGCTCACTTTCAGCTGACAGTTTATCGCTCTAAGGTTCTCTACCTCGTTAGATGTGACAAACATCCTTGCTACGTATTCGATTCAAGAGCAGCTAAGCGTCGGTTGCTGAGGAGCATTTGCTTGTCGGCAACTGTCGAGTCACTCTTGGATAGAAGCGTGGGTATCAACAAGCTCTATGCACCTAAAACGCTAAAACTAAAAATTCTAAGATAAGAGCTTCCTGCAAGTAGCGACATTTTGGAAAGCCGACTGCTTGACGGTGCACGTTTTAGGAAGCGAATGGCGGCGCAAAGCAGATTACTGAACTTAATGACGCAATTTTGTTCCAGCGGAATGTGCTTTGTCATTTGTATTGGTTGTTTTCACGTGTAAAAAGAAGTATCAAGGGAGTCAAAACAAGTGTGCGGCGTTTTACAACACAACTGTGAGCGCGTGTACTGCTAGAAGACAGCACGTCATTTACTCCGATTAATGCAAAACTTTTTCTACAGCACCCTCCACAGATCCGAAAAGAAACAAGAATAATACTCAATTCACACGGCAGCGTAAAGGTACCTTTAGCGTAGGTCTCTATACCCAAATCACACAGCAGCGTAAAAGGTACGCTTTAGCCCAGGTACCTGTAGTAAGGGAGCTGGAGATCGTGATCACACGGCGCATAAAGGTCCCTTACGCTAAGGGAGGTCCTCTGTTAAACGGAGCTCGCCGAGCTCTCTTAACAGCTACAGGGAGTAGCCTCGGACCCACGAACTCAAAATAATATCACAGATACCTAAACATATCTTGTTGAATGCATTATAACAAATTGAATATATATAAGTATCAAATAATGAAATGATTGTGAACACAAATGTGATGGAATTATACATTAATGATGAACGCATACTCTAGCTAGCAGGTAGCAGCGGCCGCAAGTGGAAAACAATGTCTGCTACGAACTCGAACGCGATGGACCACTGCGAGCTCTTTTTCGAGGTTGTAGACGAGTCGCCCGACTCTCCCGCCCAGGACCCTTTATTTTCGTCGACATCCATCTCTTTCGGTCGCGTAACTGGCTGCGTAAGGGCCGCCCACACTAGCGAGAAAACGCACGTGGCACGCCGATCGCGGCGAATGTCAAGTGACAGCACAGGAGGCCTCGCGCACTCTTGAAGCATTCGAGCGAACGCATGATTTCACGCGCTCAACCGATTTTGCGGAACGCGTTTTCAACGCGATCGGCGCACCGCGCGCGTTCTCTCGCTAGTATGGGCGGCCCTTTACCGTGAGACTCCGTCGTGGTTCGTTTCTGCCGGGCACTATTTAGCTACTTCAGTGAGAACTTTGCAAGAAAATGGAGCTGCTAAACATAAAAAGGTCGCCCACCTCGCAATGCAAACTCGCAAACGCAGATGATTTAGGGCCAGTGTGGCCATACGGGTCGGACGTTTTAAAGCAAGACTCATTTAGGTGCGCCCTTAGACTTAGAGAAAAAAGTGCCGCAAAAAGCAGGCAGAAATGATATTTATGTTTTAAATGTGATATTTCACAGACAATAATGATAAAAAAACTGCGCGTCAAACCTATTTCGAGGAATAATTGTTTATCAGGTGCTCCTCTCGCGGTTAAGCTGGAATGCAATCGACATCAACTTACAGGTGCTCCGTTTATTTAGCGAACTAGAATAGAAGTAGTGGAAAAATAGCCGGCCTCAAGGTGCAGGCGCTTCGTGTAGAACCTACCAGGTGAGCGCTGGTGTTCGATTTAAGGCACTCCTGCCAGCGAAGTTCGCGCCGAGCTGCTGTTTTTGATCTTAGCGGTTCATTAGTGTGGCCTATGTATGCTTTATGGGTGTTTCAACGTCACATGAATTAATGTTAAATGCTTACTTGGGCAATGTAGTGAAAACCGGGGTAACCAGTCTTGCATGCTGGCGCGTAGCGGTGTGGATCCGTCTTCTTTCTCTTCGTTTTCACTTGCTTAGCGACAAGACTCGAACCTATGTAATCACAATGCCAAGCCCTTGACATTCACGAAAGCAAATCGCGAAAACGACCACAGACACCACAGGAACCATCTGAGAACGTACGCGACGCCATATCCCATGTTACAGTAGCCAAGTCCTCCAGTTTCGACAACAGCGCCACTCGCGGCAGTCTACACATCTGGCTTCACAGCCGATGGTCAGCGCAGACGCTTTTTACTGCATATGTCTAGTTCACTGTAGTTATTTATCAGTGTGATCAAGAGCGCCGTTTTACAGGTTCTTCAGCTAAGGGACCTAATGCTAAAGTGTACCTTTACGCTACCATGTGAATCGGGTATTAGCTGAAGGTACCTGTAGTAAACAGCGTTCTTGATCACACGATAAATAAACGGAGCACTTTAAGTTGATGTCGATTGCATTCCTGCTAAACCGCGAGAGGAGCACGTGATAAACAATTATTCCTCGAAATCGGTTTGACGCGCAGTTTTCTTATTATTATTATGTGTGAAATATCACATTTTAAACATAAATATTACTTCTGTCTGCTTCTGCGGCACTTTATTTTTTCTCAGTAAGTCTAAGGGCGCACCTAAATGAGTCTTGCTTTAAAACGTCCGACCCATAGTGCCACACTGGCCCTAAATCATCTGCGTTTACGAGTTTGCATTGCGAGGTGGGCGACCTTTTTATATTTAGCAGCTCCATTTTCTTGCAAAGTTCTCACTGAAGTAGCTAAATAGTGCCCGGCAGAAACGAACCACGACGGAGTCTCACGGTTACGCAGCCAGTCACGCTATTGAAAGGGATGGACGACAACGAAAATAAAGGGTCCTGGACGGGAGAGTAGGGCGACTTGTCTACAACCTCGAAAAAGAGCTCGCAGTGGTCCATCACGTTCGGGTTCGTAGAAGACATTGTTTTCCACGTGCCACCGCTGTATACCTGCTAGCTAGAGTATCTGTTCATCAATATTGTAATATTCCATCACATTTGTGTTCACAATCATTTCATGATTTGATACTTATATATATTCAATTTGTTATAATGCATTAAACAATATATATTTATATATATTTGATATTATCTTGAGTTCGTGGGTCCGAGGCTACTCCCTGTAGCTGTTAAGGGAGCTCGGCCAGCTCCGGGAGGAAGAAGAATCCTATCTGACTAGGTCGCCATTTTTTCTTCTCTTGTTTCAATTTTCCGATACGTATAATTTAAGACGCCCATTCAAGTCAACCTTGGCCTTTCGAGGCAGGGGTACACCTGGTATGTCCTGTGCCGATGGACATCCCCCAGCCCTGACCTCGGATATTACCGAATCAGACCATACCTACAATGGAACACAAGTAAGCCCCCAAACTAAACGACGTAAGGGAGACGGTGATGATGAGGAGATATCTGTGAACGACCACCCCGAAAAAATGGAAGAGACGGAAGCCGGAGAGGACTCTGCAGTTCACCTTAGTGCAACATCGTCGACAGAGAACGACAGGGGTCCCAGTCCTTCTAACGCCCGTGCAGGAGGACAAGCGGTTGCAGCAACAAAACCCGCTGAAATTGTCTGCTGAAGTAGAGACACTGGCTGGCGCGCCCATCGTGAGACATCGTTTTACAGCGAGGGAAGGTCTTTTACTTGATGTCTCAGAAGTACCGACTGTGCATCGGCTTCTCAAAGTGCACTCCCTTTGTGGGATCCCAGTACAAGCAACTATACCCAAAGCGTACCTGCAAAACTTCGGTCTCATCAAAGGAGTACCAAAGTGGTACACTGATAATGACCTTAACAAATTTCTGGGACCAACCGGTGTGATTGCCGCTCGTCGGCTCTACCAGCGACGCGAAATTGCAACAGATGTTGCCCAACCAACCGACCGAGTAGTTCTAACATTCCGTCCAAACACCGAGCGACCGGACAAGATCAACCTCGGCTTCACACGGCACGAGGTAACCGAGTACATTGAAGCACCTCCAAGGTGTTTCAACTGCCAGGCCCTCGGCCACATTGCAAAGTACTGCAAGGGGAAAACAAAATGCAAAAGATGTGGAGAACCACACTCGTCCAAAGAATGCCCTGGCACACTTCCCACCAAATGTGCAAACTGTCTTGGTGACCATCCTGCTTCTTACGCAAATTGCAAGGTACGCCTGGCAGCGCTTTCAAGAAAAAAATCTTTCATTCACGGACCAAAGCTTGCTGAAACGCAACGCGAACTGCCTGAAGCACAAGAATATCCTGCGCTCCAAAAAGAAACAACGCACGCAGATCGTTCCCATGCGCAAGCAGGACGAAAAAATCAACCTAAGAAGGACTCGTCAAAAAGAGATACATCGAGGTCAATGAATATCCCTTCTAAACGTTCTCCATCCACTGATAAAGAAAACTCAGGAAAGTCAGATGCGAAGAAGGACCAACAAGAAATTACGCAGACTAGACCAAAGAGAAACCTTGCATACAGTGATGTACTTTCTGGTCGACGTGTGTCTGAGGAGCCAGCGCAAGAATCAGCCACATCCGCCGATAGCATAATAGGCTTCATCTTCTCTGCACTGCGGAGCGCCATTGCACAAATGCCACCAAGCACCTTGAAGACAATTTTGCAAGGAATGATGCTCTTTGAGACAACTATCGTCGGAATCGTGAAAAATTCTCAACACAGCGATGCCTGAGAGCAACGCTGCAGGATCCCCTGTGCGCGCGCCGGTCGCGCCAGGTCGTATCAAGATGCTTCCATCGATCATCCAGTGGAATGTTAATACTCTTCGACCTCGACTTGCCGAACTTCGTCGCCGCCTCCTGGAGCTTCAACCAAATGTTCTTGCTCTTCAAGAAACGTATGTGGAACCAGGACCTCATCGATTATCCCCATACGTCCAATATCACAGTAAGACACCGCACCTCGACGGCAAGTCTAGGGCATCTATATTCGTGCAGAGTCACCTCAAGCAAATGGAAATCGACCTTAGCGACTTGAACACTCTATACGATGAACATACAGCCGTAACAATAAGAATGAACAAGCAAGATATTACTGTTGTCTCAAGCTACATACGTCCTAACCAACCATGGGATCCCGATGAAATGAGAAAGATCAGAAAACGCTGTCCTGGGCCAATTATATGGTGCGGAGATTTTAATGCGAAACCACCCTGTTTGGGGAAGTGACACAACCACACAAAGGGGAAATGCGCTCATTAATGTAACGACAGATCTAGGCTTAAGATGCCTGAACGACGGATCGCCAACATTCATTCGTCCTCTCCTTAAAACAGACAGTGTTCTCGATCTAACATTCGTATCACCCGAAATACAGATGGTCTGGAATGCAGAACCTGACACATGGGGAAGTGACCACGTGCCCATCTTGCTCCTCCCCATCACGGCCATCCCACGGAAGGTCAGAACGCATCAGATTACCAACTGGGATGTTTATCGCGTAACCCTTAGCACGATATTAACAAGCCAAAATTCTCCAGCAATTGAGGAGGCCGTAACCACCGCCTTCGAAGTCGCCACGAAACAAATAACGCTCCCAACAACAAAACCAGTCCCAGACCTGACATATTTGAACCTTCGCGCCGCATCCCGGCGAGCTCAAAGAATAGCTAGACGTTCTAAGCGACCACAAGACTGGACAACATCACGACGAATTGAGGCCAAGCTTCGCAGATATACCGTACAACTTGGCCGTCATCAATGGCAACAGAGAAGTAATTCACTAAACACTGACGCTGGATCCCGCCTCCCATGGACGACAGTCAAATGTCTACTCACTGCAGTCCCACCTAAAGACCACTTCGCAGCAATCGCCATCAAAAACAAAATCTCATTCGCAACCCTCAGAGAACGATTTGCAGATGAATTCACCGCTCACATCAACTCACCAAAGGCAGTTTTTCTTGGACCCAGGCCTCCCGTTCCACACTTCCCAAAAAGTCAGTTGACGACGACTTCACATTATCAGAGTTAAATTACGCCTTGTCAAACTGCCGTCGACGGGGTGCCCCAGGACCTGACGGTATAACTAACCAGGCTCTAAAAAACATCGACGAAGAAGACCGACCCAAACTACTAGCCTACTTCAACAGCATTTGGCAGAGAGGAGTACTACCCGATGCCTGGTTACAATCGACCGTGATAGCTGTCAAGAAAGCAGGAAAGCGCGCGAATGACTTGTCCTCATATCGCCCAATATCGCTGACGTCCTGCACCTGCAAGCTAATGGAAAGGATGATCCACCGCCGTCTCACTTGGCAACTTGAACATACAAACGCGTTCCCACACGAACTTTCGGGCTTCAGAAGAGCTCGATCCACAGCAGATGCCATCGGAGATCTTGCCTCGTCTCTTGAAGAGGCCAAAGCACAGAAACACGTTCTACATGCCGTGTTCTTGGACATACATCGTGCTTTCGACGCTCTTCCTCACGACATAATAATAGAGACATTGCAATTAATCGGGGTAGGAGGTTGGGCCCTGGCCTTTGTGCGATCTTTTCTAAACAAACGAACGCTCCAAGTTAGACTGGCCAGGCATTTGAGTACGCCACGCGAGTGCACACAAGGAGTGCCACAGGGAAGTGTCCTCAGCCCGCTACTCTTCAACGTTGTCATGGCAGCACTCCCCCCTGCTTTACCAAAAGAAAGTATCTTTCCAGTCAAATGTGCAATATACGCTGACGACGTCGTACTGTGGTGTGCTGGTCCAACGCTCCTCTCAACAACAGTTGAAGCACAACTCCAAAAGGCTCTCAACACCACCTCGGCATTCCTCTTTCACGCTGGCCTCACATTGTCTACTGCTAAGACCTCCGCACTCACCTACAGACCACGAGGGCGATTACGTTCCGAATTCTCAAGACTTCGCGTGGAAGGAGAACGGATTCGAAGGCGGACACAAGTTAAATATCTTGGCGTCATTATAGACGACAGAGTGAACTGGCGCCCTGCTGTTAAGCACGTCATGAAAGAGTCTCGTAAACTATGTGGGGCTCTTCACCGCATCGCGAGTCAAAACTGGGGTCCGTTCCAGTCATCACTGTTGACGCTCTATCGGGGTCTCATTGTAAGCAGAGTGCTCTATGCACTTCCCCTACTCGACATAGCAAGATCACAATGGACAACACTTGAAACTTTCCACCGAACGGCGCTAAGGTTCTGCCTCGGCCTGCCCTGCTCATCACAAAATGTGCCCACACTCGTAGAAGCCGGCGACTCCCCACTACGGAATCAAGCACAAGAACGAGTGCTTCGACATTTCACTAGGCTCCACAGTGCACATAATACAATCCAACTCATCGAAGGCATCATAGCGAGGCATAATTCTTTTTTAGGAAGGATGGGTGAAGCATTTCGTTCAACAATCGGCTATCCTTCTAATGTTCCAGAGACACTTCCGCCTCACTGCGACGAAGAGAATCTGCAAATACTGGCAAGTATTCCTGACCTGCCTCGGCGAGGTAGGGTCGCAGATTGCGTAGCACGGTCTATTACCGAAGAGTTGATAACTACAGACTACGCAGGAAAAACGCATATTTATACAGATGGTAGCATACGTGGAAATTCCGCAACAGCTGCCTACTGCATTCCCCAACTCAGAGTTCACACGAAAGGTCGCTTGGACATATGCCTGAACACCGCATGTGCCGAGCTTGCTGCCATCTGGCTTGCCGTACAAGAAACTCTCAAGCACGCGGAGCTACATCACTTTGTCATCTTCTCCGACTCCCAAGCAGCTCTGAGACAACTCACGAACCTGGAAAGAGCATCTCCGCTAGCTCGCACTATAGCCCACCTAGTGCAGAAGGCAGCTATGGAAGGTGCATCCATCCAGTTTCAGTGGATCCCTTCTCACGTTGGCATTCAAGGAAATGAGACTGCGGATGCTCTCGCACGTGCTGCTCATGCGGATGTCACACCAACAATCTCCGTACATCCATATAATTCGTCAAACAGCCTTATTCAAAAAGCCATTCAGAAACTTCACCCCGACCCTGAAACTGCGGCTGGAACACCGCCGCACACAATCCCCAAGAAAAGCTTCAGCAGGCTCGAACAAGCTCTACTTCATCGGATAAGGGTAGGCTGCGCCCGAACCGCTTCTCGACTGCATCTCATCAAACGCCTGACATCCCCAGCCTGCAGTGCCTGTGGTGCCACGGAGGACATCGAACACATTCTCTGGCATTGCAGAGCGGTGAGCAACCACCGAGAAACACTTGTGACCACCCTCAAACAGCTTAACATTCCAGCTGGCAACACCAAGTCACTCCTGTTCCCGGCAGGTTCGCGGCATTCGAGAACAAAAGCTTTAAGAGCACTGCTTGACTATTTAAAATCCGCAGGCTATAGCAGCCTGTAATACGTGAGGAAAGGACCAAGATCAAAATTAGCCACGCAATTTGTTTAATATTGTATCACACTGTAAATAGTGTATCATAGTGTATTATAGTGTGTCATAGTGTATCATAGTGTATTATAGTGTATCATAGTGTTTGTTGTGCCACCTCTCCTACAACCACTCTTGGTTCCCCCTACCCCCCTAGCAAGGCGAGAAAGCTGACCCCACCACTGGGAGACTAACCTTTCGCCTTGCTTCTACCCTCTTTCCACTTTACAATAAACTACTACCGCTACTACAGCTCCGTTTAACACAGGACCTCCATTAGCAAAAGGGATCTTTATGCGCCATGTGATCACGATCTCCCGCTCCCTTTAGGACAGGTACCTGGG
This sequence comes from Ixodes ricinus, assembly GCA_037355805.1. Lineage (NCBI taxonomy): Eukaryota > Metazoa > Arthropoda > Arachnida > Ixodida > Ixodidae > Ixodes > Ixodes ricinus. The sequence goes on from JAZHYW010016761.1 coordinate 90,584, forward strand.
CTAAAGGTACCTTTACTGATACCCCATTCACACGGCAGCGTAAAGGTACCTTTAGCTTAGGTCCCTTAGCTGAAGGTACCTGTAGTAAAGGGCGTTCTTGATCACACGACAAATAATTGGAGCACTTTAAGTTGATGTCAATTGCATTCCTGCTAAACCGCGAGAGGAGCACATGATAAACAATTATTCCTCAAAATCGGTTTGACGCGCATTTTTTATTATTCTGTGTGAAATATCACATTTAAGACCTAAATATATTTGTGTTTGCTTTTGCGGCACTTCAGTTTCTTTTTCTCTAAGCCCAAGGGCGCACCTAAGTCAGTCTTGCTTTAAAGCGTCCGACCTGTCTGGCCACACTGGTGCTAAATCATCTGCCTTTACGAGTTACTATTGCGAGGTGGGCGACCTTTTTATGTTTAGCAGCTCCATTTTCTTGCAAAGTTCTCACTAAAATAACTAAATAGTGCCCGGCAGAAACGAACCCCGTCGGAGTCTCACGGTTACGTCAGTCACACCATCGAAAGGGATGGATGACGACAAGGATAAAGGTCTTGGGCGGAAGAGTCGGACGATTCGTCTACAACCTCGAAAAAGAGCTCGCAGTGGTCCATCGCGTTCGGGTTCGTAGCAGACACTGTTGTCCACGTGCCGCCGCTGCTACCTGCTAGCGGGCGTATGCGTTCCTCGTTAATGTATTATTCCATGACAGTTGTCTTCACAATCATCTCGTAATTCGCTACTTATATATATTCAATTTGTTATAATGCATTAAACAAGATATATTTATATTTCTGTGATTTTTATTTAGAGTTCTTGGGTCCGAGGCTACTCCCTGTAAAGGGGTATCCACACGAAGGAGAACTCCGCGGACGGATGCCGTGACGTCAACAACCCGGGAAACTCCGTCCTCGGCTCCGCCACGCGCCTGCGGAGCTTTCGTGCTAACAGTAGGAAGCCTCCGCGCCTCCGCCACGGAGGAGAACGCGCCGCGAGGCGTCAAAAAGGGATGACGTATGTCTCACGTGATGCGCGATCCGCGGAGGAAAGTGGCGGATTTCTCCTTCGTGTGGATACCCCATAACGAAGGAGAGCTCCGCGGACGGATGTCGTGACGTCAGCAACCCGGAAACTCCGTCTCCGGCTCCGGCGCGTGCACCTGCGGAGCTTTCGTGCTGGCAGTACGAAGCCTCCGCGCCTCCGCCACGGAGTGGAACGGCACCGTGAGGCACAAAAAGGGATGACGTATGTCTCACGTGATGCGCGCTCCGCGGAGGAAAGGGGGATTGCTCCTTTGTGTGGATACCCCATTTGGAGCTCGGCGAGCTCGGTTTAACACAGGACCTCCCTTAGCGAAAGGGACCTTTATGCGCCGTGTGATCACGTTCTCCAGCTCCCTTTACGACAGGTACCTGGGCTAAAGGTACCTTTACGCTGCCGTGTGATTAGGGTATAAGAGAGGCTGTGAAGAGCCCTGACGCACGCCGCGCAAGCTGCTATGTGAAGCTCCAGACTTGTTTTTGAACATTTTAAAGTTTTTTAATAAAAAAAGCAACTTCGTGGCGCTGTTATTCGTTAGAAAGAACACTCCCAAAAACTTTATTTTATAAATATACCGTTTTTAATCGGCATAGATGCGAACTAACACAACCACTCCGTGCTTTGACGTAGCGTGTCGTCTGCTCGCATCCTACCAGCTCTGTCACAGCAGGGCGCCCGCGAGGTGTCGCCACCAAAACATCTCGTGTCCAATAATCGGTGATATGTTAAGAGTTCGGGGCGAGGGAAAGGAAGGCTGGGGAGAGGGAAGAAGATGGTTTGCCGGAGAGAAGGAAGCATTCCCCTCTATCCACCATTCTGCCTGCTGCTTCCTGCCCAGCCTTCCTTTCCCTCGCCTGTCACCGACGTTAGTTGCTCTTCGAACGGGTACGTATGCCCAACGCAGGCGTCCGGCGGTTGTTGTTCGGCGTTCGAACCTTGAGTAGAGACAAAGGCAGCTAGCTTTGCGTCTACCCACTAAATATTTTAGTCAGAACTCGGCGCTCTGGCGTCAACGCGCGCCTTCATCTCCTCCTCCTCCTCTCTCTCTCTCTCTCTTTCTCTCTCTCTTTCAATTTATACCCCACCCCCATAGTGCTGTAATGTTTCCTCTACAGCAGAGATACCAGAGGCCCACTGGGGTTGTCTCCCGCTATTCGAGGCTTTGGTCCCATGGCGGCCATTTTAAATGAGTACGAAACAGTTTTAAGCGCAGCTCTTAGGCGCCTGTTTCCGGCTGAGCGGCGTCGGCGTCGCCGTCGGCGTTGGTGTAATCATAAGGTCACGTGACCCACCAGAGTCACGACTCCCAGAGTCACGTGACCCCCCTCCCGAGATCACGTGACCCCCGTGGGGGAGGAGGGAGAAAGGAGGGTATACCCTACCCTCAGTACCCTTCCCTCCTCCTCCTCAAGAGCTGCACTCCAATTCGGCGTTACACGGAGTTGTAAATGGCTTTCATTTTTTACGTAAAAAGAACTCAAGCGGTTATGCCTTTGATAATAAAATAGCAAACGCTTAAATCGTCTTTATTTGGCCTCCAGAATTATGAATATCAAAATTATATTTGAGACTGAAGCGCCAAGTAGCCACAACGAAACTTTCGAAATAGCGCTGAAGACCTCTCCTTCACGCCACGTCGGGTGCTAGGAAAAAATCGTGACATATTGTACAGAAATCTCAACATTTACGTTCCCTCGGAAGCGGCACGTCCGAGTCAGCTGAAACCACTGGGTATGACGTCACACCCGGCAGTTGTTCGTTTTAATTTTTTATCGCGTCCATTGAGACGCTCGTGTCAAATGTCAAACACTCGTCGCATTCGCATCCGCAGGACGAAATACGCTAGAATAGACACTTTCCGAAGTTCAGTCTGGCCACATCGATAGCTATCATCATCACCTTTGTGTGTATCCTCTGTACATGCGAATGGCCTCCTTTTGATGGCTGGCGAGTGTAGAATATGAAGACAGCAACCGATGCGGAGCCTGAGCATCCAGACGTTAGGTCGTTGCATTGTTGTTCCGCGTCACCGTGATGCCCGAGTCCCACTAGAGGGACAAACAGAAACAAACGACAGCGACAAATCTCAAACCAGAGTCTTTCGCGATTTGACAGGCTTTGTGGAATAAAGCAGGCTATGTTCAAACACGAGCATCATGCACGCGAGGGTATCTTTGGCAGGCTTGCAATCACTCGTGCTTACATCACGAGCACCGAACGACTAAACGCCTGCCAGAGGTATACCATCGCGAGCATGCTGCATGTGTTGGAGGCTTGTCGCTGTCGTTTGATTCTGTTTGTCGCTCCAATGACGAGACTTATAAGCTCCTACGTAACGCATTTGAGGCTGTCATGCAAGTCCTTGGAAGGCTCGGCTTTGTCACACCCCATACAGCTCATGACAATGAAATATTAATTTCATCAAGAGGTTTACCCAGCTGTAAGCGCCTTGCGAAGAGTTAGAAGAGTGGTAGTTTTTTTGACACCATCAAAACATAAGCAAATAAAAAAATAGCTGTTTATCGAAAAACACCGTAACTTTCACGCGCCTACCATTGATCTATCAGCCACTGCTTTGTGGGAGGTCTATTGACCTCTGTCTTGTTTTCTTTGAGAACCTCTTCAGCTTCTCTTTAATTAAAAAAAAATCTTGAAATACATACTCGAAAGTAACTTCGCTAACATATTCCATGTGGATTCTGTGGCAAGCTAATATAGTCATAGATGAATTATTTATTAACACAACGTACAAGTAAATATTCCACGTGCTTCTCATTTTTTGTTTCTTAATATTAATGTTAAGAAGGCATAATTTTATACGGCGTACAGAGCGTTATAATAAAAAAAGTAGACGAGAAATTTTCTGAATTTTTGGTTTAAATTGTGTGATCAAAAAATGAGAAATGTTCACCACGAATCCTTTTATTCTTTTAGAACACTTTAAAATGAACATTTAAAAAAGAAAGTTCTACTTCACTTATTAATTTTATTATTGGGTATGCGGCGTAAAATAATAATATTTATAAGGACGAAAAATGAGAAGCACGTGGCAATATTTACTCTTTGATTACCTGATTCACTAATTAACCAATCGCTTTAATAACTCGCCCTAAACTCCCAAAGAACACAGGTAACATGCAATCAATAGTGCCATTAAACGTGTATTTATATATTTATTTATAAAAAAAATTCAAATTCGTTTTGTACCCCTGCAAGATGACCTTGAGCGAGCACAAAAAAAAAACAAATTTGTCGTTAGTTGTTTATACAGCAGGAGTTTAGTCTGCCAGAACATGGCGACATTGTTACCCACTGTAGATAAGCAATTTAGCCAGTGCGGTACAACCGCTAGCCTGGGGTCTTTAACGTGCACCACGCAGTAGTGATACACGACCGCACGCCGGTACGATGCTCATCCAGATCGAAATTGAGCGAGCACGCACAAGTGACAAAACGCAGTGGACCCGACAGAGGGTGAAGAAGAAGAAGGCTGGCTCTACGACAAGTAGCGGGGATGCTCGACGAAGACCACTTCCAGGGCACGGAGCTGTCGCAAGCACGAAGCACAAAGTCGGCCCCACGAGGCACGTCTCTGAGCCAGGATCTGTTGATAGAAGAACCGCCTTCGTCGCTCCTTCCGTACAACCCGTTCCTGGTTACCATGGGCTTGGTCTTCCTGCTTCTGCTGCCCCTCGTCGTCTCGGCTGTAATATACCTCACCATCAACAACCCATTAACGAACCCCGAGACCGAGGAACCGGACGCCGACCAAGTGGTGCCCATATACATGCACAAGGCGATCAAGGTGAGTCTACGAACATTTTTTCCTTCATTCATGCGAGCTTTTTTTGAAGAAGTCGGAAATCACGCGACATCGTGGAAAAGCTACAGACCCATTAATAAAATTACACCCGCTTACGTTCAGTTTGAAAATGCCGCAAAGTGGCGTGCGCAAAAGACAGCATAAAAAATGACAAGTCTATCAACTGTATGCGCGGAGGAGCTGAGGAGAGGAGAAGGAAAGAAAGGACGTCAGAACCCCGAGCTCTGATTGGAAGGATTAGTGGGTATGCCTAAAGCTACCTGCCTTTGTCTCCACTGCACTCGCCGTACGCGTTCGAACGAGAAACGTCGGCGTCCGGCGTTTGGCTTTCCCATTAGTCGGTGACAGGTTAAGCGTTCAGGCGATGCCCTTCCCACCTCTTTCCACTCTAGCAGGCCGAACGTGGAGAGGAGGCGACCTGCCCCACCAATGACGTCAATTTCGCTAGTTTTTTCTTGTTTCTTTTTTTCTTGTTTTTGTGTTTTCCTGGGCTCGGCGCGTCGCAACAGTCGGGTCTACGTCGACATCTTAATAGACCTTCTGCCGAATAGACCATTTGCTGTCTTACCCAAGCATCAAGGAGAATGCAGGGATTGGTGTTCCACGCGCCGACGTGCTGGCCTCAGCAGTAGTAAATTTTCTAAAGCAAATACCTAAAACAAATGGCATCTTGCACGCGCGTTCGTCAATGCTTTCGTTTGGTTATTTACTTCGAATCTTTTATACGGGGAAGGTGTGCACGTGCGGCGCGTGGAACCAATCCCTGCATTCTCCTTGATGCTTGGGTAAGACAGCAAATGGTCTATTACGGGCATCAAAAAATGCCGGGAACGTAGGTACACGCGCTGCGCGTGCTGGCGTCTGCAACTGTAACTGTTCGAAAAGAAAAAATCTAAAACAAATTGGACTTCGTACGCGCGTTCCACGAAAGCTTTATTTTAATCAATTAGTACGAACTGTTTTTTTTTTCGTTTTTTTTTGTATAACAAAGGCGAGTGCATGCAGCGCGTGGACATACGTTTTCAGCATTCTATTGGATGCTTTGGTAATTCAGCGAAAAAACGCCACCTAGCTGGCTCTGAGGCAAAACCCCGGCCCACAGGTCAGCCGGTGGAGGGTTTGGATCCCCGATGAGATGCCTACAATCTGACGGAGGCTTGTTGTGAAGAGGTTCCCGTATAGCCGAGATTTCGGATGCCGTCGAAAGATCCCCTGGTGGTCACAATTAACCCTCAGTCCTGGGCTGGGGAGTGCCAGATGACCTTCGTTCTTCTGGCACGTGAACCTAAAATTTGATTTTTACTTGACATTTCATTCTGCAATGAGGACGCTCCTTCTTAGAGGGACACTGACACCCCCAAAAGTTTTTTTTTTCATTTTTTGCCAGGCGATTTATTCTGGTGTCGGAATACTACCCAATTAATATTTTGCTACAGAGACGCGTTTTTTTTTAATAAAGCCAAAAAACGCAACTGCTCGAAACCTGAACCGAAACCCCCGCACCGCACGGAGATGCGAAGTGGAGAGAGTGAGTGGCGGAAGTCACCAGACTACACCCGACCATGCGTTTTTTTGTTTTTTTTGTCTTTTGCGCGCAGCAGACAAAACGCGTTGCGGGATCCGTTCGCCGACCGATTCCTTTGCAGTTATGTTTGTTCCGCTCGCTGTTCTGTACACCAAGATGAGTTGTTTTGTACATTGAGGAGTTGGAGATGAGTAGCGAGTGCCCGTGGTTAAAGGAGCTGTGCAACGATTTTAACGTTGAAAGAATTGGCGTTTTCTACTTTTGGCATTGTTCGCCTTGTCACAAAGGACAGAAAACACACCTCCTTCCTTCGAAATGTTGCGATTCCGCCGCGTAATCGCGAGGCAAAAATTAGAATATTCCTCGACCTGCAGCCGCTAGCGGCGGCCATGAGAAACACGCGGCATGACGTCAATGGGGAATCGTGTAGAAAGATAGCAAGTTGTGCGAATACCTGCTCGATAAAAGGTAACTTTTCTATAAATCTTGTCGTTCCAACATAAATATAAATGCGTCAAAAACCTGGTATCATCGACAAAACTTTTATTATACGGAGTTTCAGTGGCGCCATCTATCCTAGGTCCACAAAACCATCAGCAGCGGAACAGCCGCTAGAAGCCGGAGTGGGAGGGGGACAGGGCCGGACGGGCCGGACGGGTATGGCCGGACCCAGATGAGACTTTCCTCCTTTCTTGGCTGCGCCTGCCAGCACGTGGTCACGCGGTCGCGAGCGGATGAGTTCTCGCCGCTCACTGATAGCTCTAAAGAGAGCTTCATCCGAACCCCGCGCCTTCCCCATTGACGTCACAGCGCACGTGACTCGGAAGTTAGTGAAGGAGCTGAGAAGCGCCGAAAACCTCAATCTTTGTTCATTTTTAAAATAAAAACTAGGACATGCAGGCGGAAGCGGTTTTTTGTTCTTTACTTCAGAAATGTCGAGACACCAACTCCCACATTAGTTGAGCAAAGCACTGAAACTGTCGCACAGCTCCTTCAATTCCTGTGGTCGGCTCCGAAAAGAATACTCCTAAGATGTTGCGTGAAGAGCTGCCTGACATATCCTGCATCTGAAAGTGGCATTGTGCGGCAGAGGCGTAAAAAATGGAATCCCATACCATATAGTTCAGCGACGTATCGTTCACAACAATTGTATTTTTTAGTGATAATTGTAAAAACACGAAATATAAACATCGCAAAATGTTTCGAAAAAAAATAGCACGCCCACCAGGGGTCGATTCCGTTTCCGCTGCGTGTGAAGTGGACGTCTTTCCACTGAGCTTTTCTTTTATTTTAGGCTTTTCTTTTTTCTTTATTGGGTAAGATTGAAGTATTTACATAGTAAAAGGAGATGGGTGAGTCGTCGGCTCGCGACTACCCCATGAGGTGTAACAGTTCAGAATACATTCACAGTAACAACACTTGCATGGACAGTAGTCTTTCCACTGAGCTACTGAGGGAACTCGTTCGCTCGTAGTAATGCAGCCGGTCGACTGTATGTCGAAAAGCTTGCAGCCGATTTCCCTCCGGTACATGCACTCGCCGGCTTGAAGTCGGGCAACACCACGGCATTGGCCATATTCGCACCTAGTAAAGAAACCGCACGCGTACGTATTCAACTCGAAGTACGCACTTCGTGCTTGACGTTTGAGCGAGCGATGTCTTCAGCCACGAGAAGGGACGACGGCTCGGCGACGTCTTCGTGCAGTCGGCTTGCTGGTCGGGCGTGTTGTATGGGATGAATATCAATTCTTTGAACTGTCCATAATATCTCTTTCGAAATAAGACAGGATTCGACGGAACCGTAAACGACAGTTCTGAAGTAGAGGTCCCACACCCGTCGTCCGCTGCCATCCGCTAGTCCCACGATACGTGAAACGACGCCATGTTGAGAATTAGGCAGTGAACGCACAGAATGATTCCGGCTGTCTGTGCAACCTTTTTTTTTTCAATCAACGTATGTGCAGCTTTTTGGAAGCCACAAAAATGGGTCTCATATTTTTTCTTATTTTAGTATTGACTGTGTGCCTTCAATGACCCACGACCTTGATTAAATTTGGTGGTCGCGTCGAAACCTTAGAAAACGGCGCGTGACCACGGAAAAGAGGAGTGAGCGCGACTCAAACCGGCCAGTTCTCGATCGGCGGTTTTCGGGCGGAAAGAAACCGAATATTCGATCCGTAAATTCTGTTCTGGGTAGTTGGGCTCTCATATGTCACGAACAACTAAAAACCTCGGCGAGCATAAATACCCTGTCAGTGTCCTTTTAAAGGATAAAAAAAACTGACATACATTTTATACGGTGCCTCCGTTAAAACATTCCACGTTCTTTTTTATTATTTAAGGACTTATTTTGTTTCCCTGTAAAGATTCTTTGTTTATATATATACATATATATATATATAGGTACAAACTCTAAGTTAAAATACTGGTGATACTGTCATATAAAATTTTAATACAGCGAGTGTAACGTATTTCTAAAGAGAGAACCCACTTATATAGCTTTTTTTTCTGTCTGCTTTGGTCGGCGTTGCTTTCCACCGCATTTTGATGCTAAATGCTACTGCGCAGCATGTCACCGAAGCCAACAAATGTGGATTATTCTTTTTTTCTTTTTCAAATGAACGTAGATATATTTTTCGCTCGAGGCATCGCGTTGAATGGGGCCCAATTACAGCTAAAGATGGCCCCTTCACGATCCTTTTCTGCTTTAGGATCGTCCAATGTACTAAAGAGAATTGCTGAAATTTTGGAATATTTGCTTTTCGGCTCCAACTTGAGGTGGATGGCATGACAGTTTTCTTTTGTGAGGCGCTCGTATAGCCCACAGGTTTTGTATAGTGTTTGGCTTACGAGAACTCCGACCGGACTTTTATGTGTCCTTGGAATCCTTAAAGGGCCAACAATTATTTTCACGTTAAATGCACTTGATATTTTTTCTGTGTATCTTAATTACTATAACAATTTCAGAAAACCTATATTTTCCTTATTGGAAACAAAAAATAGTTTCGACGTGGTAGTTGGAACCAGGACGCCGACTCTCTCGGTACGCAGCCCAATGTAGAAACTATAAAAGTGAATTTAGGGACGCACGCCCGAGTGAATCGTAGTTAATTAGAGCAACGCTAAATGTAAACTATATAGATTCCCTAATATTGATTTTTTTCGAGATGAAAGCAATATCGATAAAGGCCTTCGGTCGTTGGTGATATTTTATTACCTTAAAGTATTAGTGGCGCCAACTAACATCTTCTTTAAAGGTAGGCAAAGTAATCCGCTCGACCTGGAATAGAGTTGACCTTGAAATGCTACCGACTCGAAGTCTTCCGTACCTGTCTCGTCGCTATTTTATTTTTTTTTTTTATTTACAGTTGTGATGTTTGGTCTGCGTAGCTCGAGACGCAGGTGTTTGGCAGCCAGCCAACTCTGAACGTTTCTGCCGTGGCCCATGTCACGTTTTAAGGCTAAATCTATCAGTTGTGAGGAGAACTATCAGTTGTGAGGAGCGTTCGTCTCGCCATTTACGTGCTTGAGCTTACTTTCTGGTTTTTTGTGGTTTTTGTTGTGCTTTGATGTTACATTGAATCAGGGATTAGTACCGATTGCCACAGTTTTCGACAAGCCTGGAGTTGTTCACTTTCAGTTGCTAAGGGATTTGGAAAGAGACATTCAGGACAAAGTAAAGACCGCTATACGAGTCACGCCTTTTAGTCTTGAACTTTTCTGCGTACATCGTGTTAACAAGTATGTAGATCAAGCAGCATCGAAGCAAGCTAGGAATCAAAACAAGGCTACACGCACTGCACGCGCGAGCGAAAGCAGCTCCAGGCACATATCCCTTGAGATGATCACGCGTTGTGCCACCGGCGCTTTTCTCTCCATTCGGGTGGCCAACGTGGTCTCTTCGGCCTTCGACCACCTGAGCCCACGTTCTAGAACAATACCCGCGGGCAGAAATTAGCCGGTGCCCCAATATGGCGACGGTTAGGCCCCGCGACTATGAACACACCGGAGCTGCCGGAGCGCCCTTAGCGGACGCCACCGGCGCCGCGCATGCGCGATTGGGGTGTGGGCAACAAGCTCGCCGTCGCCCATAAACAAACCATTGGAATGCGATGTTGTACGGCGTCGGTGTGAGTCCCCCTGCCCTTTTTCGCGTTCGAATTGTTGATTCTACGTCTTCCTGGCGATGTCTGACTACTTGAGCGGCGTCAGCGAAATTACCGAGGCTCGTTACACCGCAAAACTTCGTGTGAATAATGTGACATGCGGCGATTCATTCCGCGTGGACGCCGCAGTATGTACGCTAAAGCCTGATTCGCATGATGAGATTTCGCTCGCAATTTTCAGTCGCGATGCCGCTCGGGCTGCAAAGGCGTGAACCGTAGCTGAAATGGTCGACGTCGATGCTGAAAATCGCAAGCAGAATCGGACCAAGTGAATTAGGCATAACAAGTCGGTGATGGTCACTGGTAACAATGATCAACATCTCCTTGTATCTACTGTTTACATCGAGCCTGCTTATAAACCTTAAAACTTAGGTTTTTTGAGGCCTGCACTTACATCTTATCGCAAGTACCGGGCCAACATTTGGTCTACGGGCCGACGTCGTCTAAGAGAGCAGACGACAAAAACGTTTGAAAGAGCAGACGACAGTTCGACTGATCAGGCGGCCGTTTGAACTTGAAGACGCACTGAACGTAGTCCGCAGGTGGTCCGCACGACTTGACGCTTTTCCGGCATTCATGTTGGAACAAAACAAATAAATCTGATGGCCACAAGTATCCGTGAATTCAACCCAAAGTGCTTCCCACCCAAGCAGTCGTTGTCCGGCGGCGTCTGCTTTTCCCTTTTCACGGCACATATCCAGATTCTCGGACGAACCGAGCACGTGAAAACTGACCTTCAAACCTTTCTCGACTCTTTTGGTACGGCCCCAGTCGCGGCGTTCTGACGAGAAGGCAGGTTTTTGTCCGATTCCTTTCAAAACAACGCAGAAATACGCGTCTGGCATGGGGACTTCTGCCCACAGCCCCAGACCGGAAGTGCGACCGACGCGCCACTACCGCTTCGTGACGTCACAGAGTTGAGTTCGTGTATGAGCACAGAAAGAACTAGTGATGGGCCGAACTTTGCCGAATCGAAAGTTCGGCGCCGAATCTCGGGATTCGGGAAAGCCGAACTTTTGCCGAATTTTCCTAGAGATTCGGCAAAGATTCGGCAAAAATACATTGTTACCAGACTTAACGTTGATATTTCGTTTTTTCTGGCGAAAAAAGGTTTTCTGTTGCTTTTTTAACTTAAATGCAACATGTAATGCATATTGACACAGTTATATTACTAAGTAAGGTGATATTCTACAAGATAATTGTATCGGTGCGTTTTTGTGTGTTTACTGGCAATTTTAGAGTGACTTCTAGCAGAAGTGGCGTGACAACGAGGTTAGGTAGTAGCGGTGGCAGTCACGAATCACGCTACGAGAGTTTCGGTTTTGAGGCATCATCAGCGTAAGCCATAGAGATCGTACATACTAACTCTAGAGGAAAAGGTCCGCCATTTTCCCATGCATTCTGGCTGCCGCAAGCGGCGGAGCATGCAGGCAGACCCTCGGGGTCCTATATCATCAGAGCATTTCATGAACTTCAACAATCCGCGAACTTACCGGTGGAAAGATATTCGCGTTCCTTTCGAAGCTTTCTTTTGCATAGCGCGCAGATGTACGGCCTCGCGGCCTCGCGTCAACGGTAAACTAAACCAGATACCCGACTTCGCAGGTGCGGCGCGGCCGAGGAATACGAAACCGCGCCACCACCAGATTTCCGAGATTTTGACAGAAGGGAAGCTAATGTAGCGTAATGAGTAGATTGCTTTTTATAAGTGTTAGAATAGCTCAGAATTTAGTTTACAACGTTAAATTATCACTGTTTATATTGCTGAAAGTTTTCAGTCTTCGCGATTACCATGGCAACGTTGCTTTCTTTCTCTCGTGTTCTGTCGCTCTCTTTCGCGATCTTTCACTCGGGACCCCGGGTGTCGGCGCACGGGATTTGCCACTCCTCCTCACCCAACCTTTACTCCCCTGGCGTAAGCCTGCATGTGTGTGTACAATGTTAAAATGAGGGCAATAACGCTGGGTCCTGACTCACCGTTCTGTGCGCAAAACCCGAATGCAACGGTTGCTGAGCCTTTACCAGTAAAGATAATATTATTATTGTAAATATGCATTGTTTTTCGATTTGAGTGACTTGACGTCAGCTTTGCATGAAAGTGTGCGTCCCATATTAGCAACGGTTCGTTTTTAACCTTTAAAATGGCAGTTTCTGGTGTTAGGATTCACACGAACGTTTAGGAAGATAGGATGTGCAACGTCGAACATTATAGTTCCGTGTTTAGTTTTATGCAGATACACGAAACTCGCGAAATAACGGTAGTTGAAAAAGCAATCTATCATTCAATCAATCTTTATTTGTACAGAATAGTAGAACACGGGAAGCTTGCGCGGCTAGGCAGAAAGGTTACGAGCCCGTACGCTGAGGCGCCTGCCAGCTAACTTTCCGTGAGTTAATGAATAGACGCAAAACACAACAGTTTGACGTTTTAGACGAGGACGAACAAATAATACAGGAAGGACTAAATATGGCCATTGGACTCGCAAATTAAGGGCGGCCCACACACTCGCGCAGAGTGCGCAGCACAGCGGCACACACAACTTCTGAGCCGAAAACAGAATGTTATAATTGCGAGGAGTGGTTTGTCAGCCGTGGTCGGGTGCTGACGTTCCGTTATTTAATAATGCGACGTTGATTTGAGAAAAAAATTAAATAACGTTTATTATTTCTGTGGTTAACCTCTGATTACATGGTGAGGTCCTTTTGCGTGCCGTGCCTCCGATCGTTCTGTTCCGGAGTGGTTTCTTTCCACACAGACACGAGCGGTATCTTGTTCCCAGGCAGGCGCTATCGGCAAAGTTCAGTTCCCGCTCTCGCGAAGCGTAAACAAGCTGGGCCCGCAACCCCGTGCCATATAGCCCGTGCGCTCGCACCGCGCGCTCGCGAAAAGTCACGCATTGAGGATCCATTACAGATCCCGCCGAGGCAAGACAAACAAGTAGACAAACGAGCTGGGCCAAGCTAACAGCTTTAAAGTAATTGTCGGCCAATGTTTCAACTACCTCGTTGCATCACTGGAAATGTCAAATTAAAATCACGTCATCCAGAATGGACCGCATCATTTGTTATTTGCGCAGTGGACTGCGTAAATTACTGATCGATTTTCTATCCTTGAGGCACAAAATATTGAAGAGAACCACACTCGCTCACAAACAAAGTTACCGTGTTGCCTACTCACTCCACACCTCGCCGTAACCACTGATTGTGCACAACGAGCTTGAGTTGGTTGAATTACGCTGCACCACCGTGCACTGCACGATAGTAACCGCACGACTGCACGGCGTCCCATTTTGCAATTCTAGGCCCCTTTGGTCCCGCTCCCGCTGGTCCCGCCGCGTTCTCGCGCGTGCGCAGACATTTGCCGAATTTTTGCCGAATCTTTGCCGAATTTTCCTTCAAAAGTTCGGTATTTGCCGGAACTTTGCCGAATCAGAAGTTTGGCAGATTCGGTCCATCACTAGAAAGAACGCCGTTGGAAGAGTACACGTGGTCACTGAGAGCTTAGGAAATCCTGGGTGTGGCCTATGCGGAGCACCAAGTTCGTCTGCTTCTTCGCAGGGGTTGTGGTGACGTCGGAAGGACGCCGTGCTCTGATTGGCTCTGATCGAAAGGATAGTGGGTAGACCTCAATGCTAGCTGCTCCGAGGTCTACCCACTATGCTTCAATCGGAGCTCGGTGTTCTGACGTCGCCACAACCCCGGCAAGGGAAGCAGACGAACTTGCGCTCCGAATTATGTTCCGTAATGTTTGCTTCGTGATTAGATGTTCGGCGTTGTCCTCCGGCCAATGACGCCATTGGCTCTGAAGCAATAATTGGATGCGCCGTTTTCGCCGTGCCCCGCATTTCTTAACTCGTCAATAACTTAAGACGCTTTAAACACGCGCCAGATTGAGCCGCCATGGCCGACCTTCTCTTGTTTTACCGAGAGGCCTATGCTGGAGAGAAAGACACAGTAGCACCTAAAGTGGCAATAGCCTGTCCTGCTGTGGCAATGATGAAGTGGAGCGAACGGAATAATGGGAAACAAAACTGAAGGTCGGTGGTGGTGGCGTCCATGCACAGCTGCTGGAAAGCGTCTATAAATCAGTGTCGACTATTTGGTACTATGTCGTCGAGCCTAGCGGAGCTTGAGCAGTGCTTCAACGCTGTCGATGCTAGCACGAGTGCATGCAAATGCATGCTTGGTTCTCTTGCAGTATATAGAGCGGGGCTGCAGTGCCGTGGAGGCCACGCTATGCGGATGGAAGCTGTGGGAGGAGGTGACGAGGGCTGGTCGGGGCGTCAGAGGGCCTAACTCTGATTGGAAGGATGAGCGGGTAGCAGCAAAATCCTTTGTCTCTTCCCGTCGTTCGAACGCGTTTCAACAATGAGTACAGAAAAACGATTACATGATGACACTTAAGACTGCTTACGTGTAGGAACGCGAAGGAATTCCAACACGCAGCGCATTCCTGCAAGCAGCGCGTCACCTTCCCCCACTGCGCAGGCGCGGCGAGCCCCGCCGGCTCCACGGCTTCCGTGACGAAGCATCTGCGTTGCTGCGCTTACTTTGCCTTTTATTTCTGAAGCGCTTCCGCTTTGACCTCGAGCGCCCCGGCGGCTTGCGTGACGAAGCATCTGCGTTGCTGTGCTTTTGGCCAATGGGAATTTAACTGCCGTTTCGCTGCTACAGACGGTTATAGACAACGTCGGCTTTGTTCCCCGGGACAAGCAATGCTTTCGCATTGAAAGGGTAGCTAGATTTGCTGCTACCCGCTAATCATTCCGATCGGAGGTAGGCGCTCGAGCGTCCCCGCCCGCTCTCATCGCCTCCTCACCCACAGTTGATGTCCGTATGCTCCCTTTCACTTCTAGTCGGACAGCAACCGAAGATAGAATCACAATCAGGCATTGCCATAACTGCATCGGCAAGGCGCTTACTGTCTTTGTCCGATTTGGTATATGTCCGACTAGCCTAATCATCCACAATAAATGAACCACGATCTTGCGTTTTTTTTTTATTCTGCTCATGATTGATTTTGTCGGTGATAGCGAAGCCACAAAAGACAACGGGTGGGGTGACGATGCACTTTTATCTCCGCGTCATTGGCTACATGGAATCGTAGCGTCGGGTGCGGTTAAATTTGGTGCGAAACGAAGTACAGCATCGATTATGTAGTGCAAGATGGCCGACGCCTACAGGTGACCTTCGTTGGAAAATGGCCATAAGTGAGTGTTCTTCAGGTGGCCCTAATTGCTTCAAAGTGTTGAGTAATTTAGTGTATACATACGCGTTTTTGAAAATTGGAAACGACGGACGAGAGAGAGGACAATCACAAAGAGACGGCTCGAATGCTTTTACCATACTTGTTCGCAATGCCAAATCATGCTTGTCACGTGAAAAAAAGAGAAACTTAACACTGTGGGATTGAAGCCCGTGAGTGTCCGCCACCGACACCCAGAACTAATATGTAAGTCAATGACTGTGCTGTGGTGGACGTGCTCAGCATGTTGGACGTTAATGTAAAGAAGAAATTGTACGCAAAAAAAAATTCGTCACGCATTTACTCAATCGCAACAAAATCGCGTAATATGTCCCGTCCGCCTCTGCCAGATCTATAGTGCCGGACCCATCTCAATGCGTATTCCGATGTTCCGAGTCTTTCTAGGGGCCCTAAACTGGACGCTCGTCGAAAATGTCGGCGAGATTTCAGACTGCCGCGTATTAGCCTCGATTGGCTTGTTGACCTTGGTGCTAGCCAATCGCGTAATTGGAAATCTTACCGATTTGCTGGTCGAATGTCCAGCTTAGAGTCCCAGCTGTCTCTGTGTCCAAGATGCACGTGACCGTTCTAGACCATGCCAGCTACACGTCGACGAGAAACATAATTGACTAGGAGTAAAGCCTGACCGGAAAGTCAGCAGTTTATCCTCACCAAGCTAAAGAATAGGGATAAATAATTGCCAGAGCACTGTCTTATAGCAACAACCGCATTATGCCTACACGCCCGGGCTTGGTTACCCAAATATTGATCGATGGACTGGCTTCTCAAATCTAAATATCGGGCGTAAAAAAATCGCATAAATAAGCCGATAAACAGTGCAATAAAATTTTACAAGGATGTCTCGACGGGGTGCATTTATGTCATACCCAAAATTTCACGAGCATAGCCTTTCTTTTCTTAATACGGAGATAATAAAATAATTGATATTTCCTATGCAACAAGAGCAATAAAAAATTAAGCCGTTTAAGTGAAGCTGTTAGTCAATGAGACAGATTTCGGTCTAAGATGTTTACGTTCCACTAGTCCGATGTCGTACCACACGCCCTCGAATCTGCTCTATCTGCTTTAGGGCATTACGACGGCAATTTTGGGCAATTTGAAAGCACGCCGTTCCTGATTCGCATTGATTTTCTTCTGTCCCTGTCTTCTGGCGTTTGAGCTTCAAGAGCACTTTAGGGAGTTCATCTCTAAGACGTCTTAATGCGTATATGTATCGCGTAGTGCCATACGGGAGCTAGCAGTGTCAACCCGGCGGTTTGCTTCTGTTCTCTCCCGTACACAAGAATTAGAGGTTTTTCTTTTCTTGCATTTTGTTTTTACAGAAACCTACACTCACAAGACTTTGAGTATATAGAAAATTCGCAACTTGAAAAACAGCGTTCCTAACATTTTCATTGCACTCTGTGTACTGGCATATTTGTACAAAACTTTGAAACCGCCATAGAACACTTCAGAAACAGACCTGTAGAGCTTTCCGGAAACAAACAAAACACAATGCCTCTCGTCGACACCGTGCACATTGCATGGCGCGGTGCGGAGCAATTGTGGGGCAGTTCCGCTGTACGCTCAGGCAGGCTCGTACCGTAGCCTCCTAATATTCTCATCTCTAGTGACACATAGGCAGTCTTGGGTAAGTTAGTGTTTTAAAAGTAGTTAATTAAATTTACAATTAAGTTTCCTTACAATCTAATTACGTTGTGGTCACAGTTACTTGAAAATAAAAGTAACCCGTTACTGTTACCGTTACAATGGCAGAGTGACTTAGTTACCTTCAAGATACACTCGTACACTCGTTTTTACAGTACGAGTGCTTGGAAATGCACAGAAGGACAGCAACGCGATGCAGCACAGCGCTACTGTCCATAAATGCTATAATCAAAACTTACACCGAGGCGCTTGCAAACTGGCCTTCATCGATTTTGCCAGGCCGCATACTCTTTCCGGGCCGCATACTCTCTTTTCCGGTCTCTGCAGGGGGCGGTGAAGCTATTTCCACTAAATTTAATTGGGTCAAAGTGTCTTTCATGCACCTCGGCCGCGTGGAACGGCTCGCCGATCGTCCCTCGTGACGATATCTCTTTTGAAGGATCAGCTTCCATCACTCTGTTTCTCTTTGAACAAAGGAATGTGTTGTATGGCTGAAGGTAACCATATCCGCTTAGGTGCCTGCAACGGAAGTTGACAGACAGACCGCCAGTCGACAGCGGACGCAGCGCTGGTGAACCTCTTCCTCGAGTGGCTCCGTGTAACTGCCGGCTGGGGAGAAACACCACGTGTTGAGACATGCAGCAGCGTTCTGCTCCGTGGAAAAACGAGCGCGCTTCGGCCTCGCCGGAGTAAGGGCGAGAGAAAGAGGCAGAAATCAGACGAGAAAAGGAAGCAGACGCTCACTTTACCGCGAGTGATCGGGTCTCTAGGCTATGCACCACTGGGCTCTGCTCGGCGCTGCCCCATTTTATTGTTTTCCGCACTCTGCGTCTATTCCGTCTCACACTCCAACAGTCTCTGAAAAGTCGCTGTTCACACTGCGACCGCAGGAAGTTGGCACCCACAAGTAAAGCGTGAAACACATGTGAGCAAATATCGCGTCGCATGGCACCGCCAATGGCAGCAAGGGCTGTCACGGTTACGGCGCTAGGCGACGCAGATTTTCGCTCACATGTGTTTTACGCCCTGACATCCACGAACCACCTACGCATTTTGCCTCCACGACGCGAGCCGCTTCGCCGACCCAGTTTCCACATGTGTACATATTTTCTGCACACTAACGCGTCACATTCTGTGTTGCCACTGCCTTTGCCACGTTAGTGGGGCAAAGGCGAGACTTTTTCACTTGTAACGTTCTCTCTCTCTTTCTTTATCATACAAACGGACAGACCAGTTCATTCAAATAATGAGGAGGGGATCAGCCAGGTAGTCAGGCAATTTGGGACTGGATGACGGAAAAAGACAGCTGGTATGGAGTAAAGTCGAAGAAATCGTAATAATAATGGTGTCATATACGTATGTTTATACAGCCGGAAGTTAGTCAAACTGTAAGGGCGCTCCTGGTGTGTCTCAGCTGGAGATGAGAAATTTAGCCATTGCAGTACAACTGCTAGCCCGTGGTCTTTAACGTGCACCACGTATTAGTGGTACACGACTGCACACCGGTACGATGCTCATCCAAATCGTATCGAGCCGGTGTGAGGGATTGCATCCAGCATTTCCGGGTTCTGCAGCGCGAGCTTTCGCCACACTTGCTGCGAGCTGAGGTGCGCTAACCAGCCGTGCCACCGATCCCCGCATTGCTGCTTTAACGCGGGCACTGTGCGAATTCTGAAGACAAGAGTAATCGTGATAACGTGTCGACTTTGAACTTCGTCATCGAGACCACGACCCCCGCCGTTTGAAAGCGGACACTCGTTCCTTAATCGCGAGCAGCGGGCACACTCCTGGAGGGCCGCTCGAAGGGGCTTTCCCAAAGTCAGATAGTCGAGGAAGCGAGCCAACTTACGCTCAAGGGGCTTTTTCAATGAAAAGGAATCAAGAGGAATCAATAGTCAACGTGCCGACCAATCTGGGTGGAGCACATCGGTAGTCTAACCCCACGTTGCTGCATAAAAAACTTTGTCCAAAGTGCGAGCTAAAGACGCAAATTTCGTTTAAGGCTAGTCGAAATATTAGGCTCTAAAGAAAATCAGTCATGCATTGGTCCTTACTTCAAACTCCTTTTGCATGTTTACGTTCCGTCCATTGAAATGCACGGCGAAAGCTAGCACATGTACACATATAATAAAAACAAATACAGCGCGAAGCCGAGGACAAGGTACATTGTAACCGGCCAGACACAGTGCTGTGTCCTGTCCGAGGTCTTGATTTTATCCCTGCTTCCCTACGCGAATGTTATGAGCAAAACAAGTAAACAAAACAATTATTTTATCTTTTTTAGGGGGTGCCAAAGACACTTTCGGAACTCGGACAGAAGGCTCTGCCAGAGGATGGCTGGAAGGTAAAATCTTCTCTGCTTCCCGTCGGGGGACCTTCGGCAGCGAATCTTACGTGGTACTCGAGGGCGGAGAATGCCACGAAGAAGACACGAAGGCCTCGCAACGGGAAACACTCCACCAGTTCAAGGGTGGATCCGTCAGTTGGCGAGGAATACGACGCTGAGTATCGTGTGGATAGACGGTTGCATAATGAGCCGAAGAAAACCGTAGACCGTACAACTCCATGGATGCGTCTGTTCACAAGCAACGTGCGGAGCACAGATGAGACATTTCCAGAGCTCTTCAAATTCACTAGGGTTGCCAGCACAAGAAATCTGTATCCAAGTGTCTATTCGACCGAAGCTGCAGATTAAAGGCAACTAGTTGAAGTCGTAAGAAGAATAAGCCCTTTTATTTTTTACAATAGGAAGTTTTACGCACGCCACTTCATTTTTCTCATCCATAATTTTTGTATTGGTAGTATTCTGAAAAGCATAAAAATTGCGCCTCCGTTCAGTCTTCGAAATCGGAAGTACTCAGAATTATTTTTAGACAGCTTTCCTTGGCCCTGGTCCACAGTCACGTAGCTCAAACCCCTGGTATGAAAGAACAAAAAAAAAAGTGCAAAGAATTTCAACGAGGAACGAGTGAACAAAATATCTTAGAGGCAAAACGAGAAGGATCGACAATCAAGATAAAACCTTGAACACCTTCCAGATGCGTGGGCAGGGCCAAGCAGTATTTTCTTCCATATCGGAAGTTCCCTGCTTAATGATGGCGACGACCACACAGAAAAGTCTATAATCTCTTTGCGGCTATAGTCTTCGAAAAAAGAAAGATGAAGATTGTGCGTCGACTCAATATCATTGGGCGTGGGTGAGAAAACTAACTCGATGTTCGGCGAACGGCAGATCTATGACAGAGAGCGCCGAATGCACTTGCTGCCAGTTAAAGCTTTCGTTCACGCGAAAAGCGCTATATAGTCGGTTCACGTTAAAAGAAAGTATGTTTGCCTTAGGGATGCACTGTGCTCTATCTCACAAACGCCTACAGCATAGATAAAGAGTTAGGCGCGGGGGCCTACATCAGCAGACTGCTTTGCTTGTACGAGAACTAGAGCATAGCAGGGACATTGCAAAGCGGTTTGCTCATGTCTCTTCATTTAATAGCCCACTAAAAAAAAACAGAAAAAAACAGGTATATTTTTACCCCCTTTTTACGTATAATACACCCCAAAACTTCAGTTCCACGTAAAGCGCACTGACGTTGAACAAACGTTACCAAATTTCACAAGCGGACTGATAGCCCAGTTGTACAACTTATTAAGATAGCTAATGTGCGCGTGGTTGACTTTATAGAAAAAAAAAGTAATCAGGGTTTTCTTGGCCCTACTGAAAAATCTCGTTTTTTTTGTAGTTTTTGATACGTATTTTACCTGTTCAATGTGTCATAGCGGACCGTTATCAATCCCCTCGTAAAAGTGCGGGCCGTGACTTCGACGTTAATGCGCTGTATGTCGAACTGAAATTTCGGGGTGTATTTTATGTGACAAAAGGTGTAAGGGCAGTAGGGCACACCCTTTTTTCGAGTGCAGGGCAGGTGTTTGTAACATGAGGTATAGCATAGCCTCTTATTTACTCACAAAGCCTGGCAGTTCGACGACGGAGCCATGAAGTGCCCGGTCGCAGATTTGGAGCGCGAGAATCTGGTAGCACAGAGCATCAAAGAGCCATTTCTCGGGGAACCTGGACGCCAGCGCACAGCTTTTCCAGCGGCGAGGACCCGAAACACACTTGTTCGCTCGGGAGAAGTGTGTTTCGGCGTGTCGCCGCAGCGGGGCACCAGTCACGTGGCTCTTCTTTCATCCGTTGTCTGCAGCTCTACCTTTTCCATTTCGGCGGCCACTTCTCGTGGCAATCTGAGAAGCTTTGTCAGTATATAGAAGGCTATGGTTATAGGTATGCTCAACGCCTTTTAAGTTGGCAAAAGTTGACAAGAACCCCAGTCAATGAATAAATTAAAATATGTTTGTTATAGAAAAAAAATTAAAGCCGTTTACAACTCGCTGTAACACCGAATTAGAGCGCAGCTCTTGAGGAAGAGGATGCAAGGGTACTGAGGGGAGGGTATACCCCTCCTCCCTCCTCCTTAGCTCGTCATCCTGCCTGCAACTCCGCCACGAGGGCCACGTGGCCCCCGTGAGGTCACGTGACCTCAGGGGGGCCACCTGACCTGAGGGTGGGGGGGGTCACATGACCCCCTTTGAGGTCACGTGACCCCGTGACGTCACGGGAGTCACGTGACCTCACGGTTACGCCGACGGCGACGCCGCTCAAGCCGGTCAAATTTGGGGTTTTACGTGCCAAACCAACGACAGGCATCTGGCACGCCCCAGCGGAGGACTGAGGATTAATTTGGACCACCTGGGGATCTTTTGACGTGCAACCGAAAGCTCGGTTACACGGCGCCTTCTCCGCAATAAGCCTCCGTTCAGATTGCGGGCACCTCGGCCGGGATTCGAACCCGCCACATGGGGATCCGTAGGCCAGCGCTTCTCGCCTCGGAGCCACCGAGGCGGCTCCGCCTGCCGGAAACGGGCGCTTAAGAGCTGGGCTCTAAAATGCAATGACTGTCTTGTCACTAAGCATCGAGTCAAGGGGTTTGATTAAATGTTCATAGTCAGGGTATTATGTACGTAGGTGCTAATGAAGAAGTTACGTTATCTACACAGAGCAGATATGGCTTATATTCATTCCTGGAATTCTCCATCTCCGCCGTATTCGAGCAAAGATTCAAAAATAGCAAGATATCCATATTTAATGACAAAACGCGGAGCACAGATGAATCTCTTTGGAACGTCCAGACTCCGGCACGCGCTCGTTGCCCTCCGCCGTGCTTTAGCTGCGCGTGCACTTTTGAAGCTCACGAGACGCCAACGCGTCTAAAGGCTCGTTCACACGGACCCATTTTCTTACGTTATGTCACGAAAAGTCCGCGGGAAATCTGTGATTCGTATTAAGCGTGGCTACCAATTCAAGAAGATAGCCTGGCACGCGACCACAGTGTACGCGACATTCGAGACACGAATGTTTCGGTGACTTAGACGCAACGTAAAAAAAAGGTGGTGTGTGAAAGGTTGAACCGAGCTCAACTCCTTACGTTACGTTACGACGAGTTTTGTGTCCTTGGTTGCCAAGGTAACTCCTCGTCCTAGCTCGTCGTCACCGAAACATTCGTGTCTCGAATGTCGCGTGCCAGGCTATCTCCTTGAATTGGTAGCCACGTTTAATAAGAAGCACAGATTTCCCGGTTACTTTTCGTAACGTAACGTAAGAAAACGGGTCTGTGTGAACGAGCCTTTAGGCAGAAAGTTCGCGCCGGAGCAGTACCACCTTAGACGACAAGGCCCGCGCACGACGTCATCGTTTGTGGATCCCCGACCCGCCCCAAGCAGCAAAGGCGCTGACGCTCAATAGCCGCCAATCGGCACACGCGTCCGTCTCGGCGGCGCCGAATGCGTTGCGCTCATGTAGGGACACGCTTCCAGACGGTGTGGCGGCGATGGTGGTGACGCAAGGTAGGTTGCGTCGCGTGGATCAACCATAGGAAGTATTCACTGGCGGCCATATCTGTGTGCGTGGTTGCTGAGCGCGTGCTGACGGCGAGCTTCCACAGTTCTTTTGCAACGTGCCTTCCGCACCATCAAGATTGCCGGTCTTAGCAGGCTATTGATGTGAGCTCGTTGTGACCATGCGCTCTAAACAGTGACCTCAAATATGGCGTCCAGTGAATACCCCTCATACTTCGTTTCGGCTTCTTAAGTCCAGTCGCAGCCGACGCTACGAGCTGACGGGACCGATCAGACGGCGTGAAAAGCGCACCATCGTGGTGCTTTTTATGTTTATGTACATGTTCAATCATCGGTGAACCAATCAATAAAGAAAAAAGGGCCCAGTGACTCGCGCTTTTGATCGCTGCTTGATCGGTCCCATTAGCTCGTAGCGCCGGCGGCGTCTGGACTGGAGCTCGAGACGAAGTATACCTGGAAGCTTTACCTGATAGCTATGTCAAACGACAGTGCAGTAATCACTTTAGCTACGCATTTGGCCGGACCGCGCAGCCAGCGCTGCGACCCGATAGAACCAATCAATCAGCAGCACCAGAGGCGCATCCTGACAGCGCGCGTCGTCTTCGCACGTTCGCCATCCCCGGCTACACCAATCAGACGTTAAAAGGAATAAAAATAAAAAATAAACGCGAAATAACGCGGCATTTACTGCGCGCGATTGCATTAGCCAGAGAAAGCAAACGCGCAAAGACGTTGATCGCCCCGACGACACACTTTTGTACGCTGCCTGATTACCCTATCAGATTGGAGCTTTGCCTGTGGTCGAACTTAATCTGAAACAGTATAAGAGTGCATTAAGAAAAAGATATAGCGAGAAAGAAAAAAGAAATGGTTAGATGAAAAGTATACCCACACAAATTTAAGCTCTTATGAGGTCGATAAATGGAGGTCGAGAGTGTTGGCGTTTACTGCCCACGGGGGTGGTGGGCTAGAAGGGAGTTTGATGACCGCTTGCTTCGCTAAACATGGCGAGAGTGGTTCTCGCAGTTTAGCCCACAGAGCGGAGTGGCATCTATAGATCGACAGCAGAGCCGCGACTGAAATACGCGATCCCTTCAACATTCGATCCCACACCCAGACCCACTCAATGGAAGTGCTCAGGGTCGCGCTGCATGTGGGCAGAGAAACGACTCTGCACCGTGGTCTGAATCGCCGTATCGCTCTAACTCGTGCGATGGCTACACCTCCGCTTCGGGTAAGAAGGGCAGGTGGGATAATCGCTAGCCCTCTAAACTGGAGCTAACCGATGGAATGACGAACGAAGAATGCATTTATTTTATACGCCCAGTTAAAATTAATTTACGATTTCGTATTACTTGGAAGACACCTGACATCTATATTTCAATCGTTGAACTTGGCATCTAAATTATCTTCGCGGTCTTTTTAAAAAGAACTAGGCCTGGTCATCCCGTCATTGTTAGCGGATCTAACGACCTGCCCCATTCGGCGAACACCCTGAAGTTCAACGAAAATGAGTGGCAAAGACATGTGCTCTGCACACTCTAGGATTAGAAAGTGAGGTGGTGTTGAATAGAACACGATTGATACTTTTTCTTTTTTTGCATCCTCCCTTTTAGTAATGCAGCCTTTATGATTATGAAGTAGGATGCCGTTGAGTAGAAGAACACCCTTCATGCTCTGAAGGGTGTAATATGGTTAGGTAAAAGGGGTTGCGCCGCAGTGCGGAGAAGCAACGACGAACCCTCCTAATACAGCACTAGCGGAAGTAGCGGCTGCATTCCTGTACCAATGCATTTTCCTTGGAGCTTCTACCCTTGCACTTTGGAATATTTTCCTTTGTAAAGATTGACGAAACGATAGCAACGTGCTTGTAACCTTCGCCACTGCAGAGCCGGTCATCGGCGAACGAGTATCTTTCAGTGGTCAAATCTATTAGGTGGGAGGGCAGTCCCAGGGTCGTGACTCGTTTCGTGCGTGCTTCATTGCGCCTCTATTTACTGGTTTCCGTTCATATGCCATGCATTTGGTATATGCTAATAATAGCGCCCCCCCACAAAAAAAAAAGAAATTAACAACAACAAACAAACAATATCTGTAGTACACTTCTAGGATAACCAGACCCCTATTTTTAGGGTTTGTCACCTTTAGAGTGTCCACAATCACACAAGAGGTTCTGTTGTAACACTCTTAAGCTGCGATCACACTTCTGCTAATTCATTATACAAAAACAATCTGGAGGCACTGTCTGAAGTCTTCCTTGTGCAACGGTTCTCTACTCCTCAAATCGGTCACGCAAAAACGGTTTGCCAACATGCTCAAAACATGTATGAAGGGAACATGCTCAGGGACATGTTGAAGCGTGTCTGCAGGAAAATGTTGTCACCATGTCTACAGAGAACAGCGTGTGTCTAGTACGATGTTCGAGCAGTGTGACATCGGCTTTGGGGTATTAGCCTTAGTTAGGACAAGCTGACCGTAAAACTTTGGTGCGTAAAAACTACCCTGACGGTTTATTCGAGCGTTTCCTAACCTCCGATGAATACGCCTAAAAATCTACAAATTCACCAGCTCGCAACACTTTATTCTTAACGAGAAAAGCCAATCTGAAAAGGTCGCTTTCTGGTTCAGCAGACTCCGAAGAGCGCCTGGGAGCTGCCCGCGCGGGCCTTGATCCCGCAGCGTGAACAGGGAACGACGTCGTAATTCAGTCTCGGCCGAAGCTCGTGGGACGCGCGCCACGGCATACTTTGATTCATCGCACGGACGCGGTGGGGCTTACCCTGCTTACGATCTCAGATATGGACACGAAACTCGGTGTAGCGTGATGGGGACTGCCTAAATCCCTTTATAAGACACGCACCACGACGGAGTGACTTCGTGCGCAGAATTTACGTTCCCGTTTCGGGGCGAATATTGGTTGATAACACGACGCCTAAGGAAGAGTTAATGACGCAATACCTTTTGCGCGAAAGAAATCCTTCGAGTTATTTTTCCCGTTCGAAATATGTGTGCTTTTATGTCGACACGTGGAGCGCCATGCCTTTAATATTGCGCGCAAAGATAAAGGAACATACGAACATACGAAGGCCGAGGTTGGGTTCAGCCACGCAATAAACACTTCTTATAACCCTATCGGGCAACACTGGCAGTCGCCAATTCTTGGGGAAATTGGCGACTCCCTCACCTTGTGTTTCGGCCCGATCCCCCAAAGGTCATCCTGGTGATATCCCACACTTCCAGGTGAGAGTTAGGGGGAGGAAATTGGCTTAAAAGGGCAGGAGGAATCATAGGTGTGACTTTTCAGACTTACGCTAGGTGGCGCAAGCTACCGCACGTTACAAAGGGTATAGCCATGAACATCTATACAACCATCCATTGGACACGAAGCATGAGATTGGATGGTAGTCCTCACCAAACGCTGAAGCAGAACTCGTTTTCGATACGAGCCGAGCCCCCAGTTCACGACGAACGCAGACTCAGCAACACCTTCTCCGATATATGAGCTCTTTCAAGAGAACGTGCTCAAACAGGGGCGGACTCAAAGAAATGGCGCACCAGCTCCTAGATGACGCGCACTTTTGAAAAGGGTCTATTCCCGAAGACAACAGGAGGCCGGTTGACTTATAATAAAATTACAACACTGAATCTCCGATATATGAGCTCTTTCAAGAGAACGTGCTCAAACAGGGGCAGACTCAAAGAAATGGCGCACCAGCTCCTAGATGACGCGCACTTTGAAAAGGGTCTATTCCTGAAGACAACAGGAGGCCGGTTGACTTATAATAAAATTACAACACTGAATCTCCAAGAGACGGTCGCGCCGAAAACATACGGTGTACTGAGACGCCAAGAATGCTATGAAGTAGCGCTGAACATGCGAATATACACTACACAGAACGATATCATAAAAAATAACACCTCGCGTTAATGCGTCTGAGACCTATAATCAAAAAAGTTTTACTGTTTTAAACATCGTTTTTTTGTATCTTCCCCACACTGTTGGCACAAATACGACACGGGCGCTTTCCTACGTTTTACTCGAGCAAATTATTACGGGCGCCACATTTTACGTCTTAGGTTACTTCCTTCAACGATGACTTCCTGCTACACGTTGTTTCTATAACCCTCAATAAAAAAAATGGCAATTGTTTTTTTGCAGTAACACCAATGTGTGCAATAGCATATTTATGCTATAGTTGTTCTTTCAGACCAGATTGAAAATAATAACTAACGCGCCATATCGCCACCTCATCGAGCCCCTGCCGATAACTAGCTGACCCTTCTTAACCGGCCCTGCTCAAAACGTGTCGCAAAAAAATACAGGGCCATCTACAAATGCTTCCATTCATACCAGAAAAAAATAAGCCACCTGCAGTTGGTGGTGACGCTGGACGTCTGGTTCAAATTCTTAAAACACCGGTTACGCACCAAAACACTGCTTACAAACAAACCCACACGCAGGAACCAGATTCGCTCAAGACGAAGCATTTGCGCATGCGCAATGCCGACAGCAGCGCCACTGCTGAGGCGTGACGACAGATAGTTGAGTTGGTCTATAGTTGCGACTAAAGCACACGAAGCAGCTATCGCTTTGGGCGTCCTCACACCATTCCGCGAGTATTTTCGGGCGCCACAATGTAGGTGCTTAATGCAGAGCGGGCACGACCGACCATCGCTATTATTTACAACATGATACTACCTAAACCTAAGATACGGTAACAGGAATCTCAGGCGATATCGTTCTGCTCTGTTGCGATCCGCTTTAACATTTCTGGACGGCTGAAAGAAGTTTTTGCTCTGATTTCAAATTAAACTTCAGGTAACCGGCGACCGTAATTTTAATTTCAAATAAAATTTCAGGTAACCGGCAACCTTCATCTTCAGCACAAAGTTGCGGAAGTTTCGCTACCTTGAAGCCAAGCTTATTTGAGCGGCTAGCTTTTCGTGACGTTAACCAGTCCCAAATGAAGAGCGTACGGTGTTCGAGCTCCCCAACTTACTCTTTTAAAATGGTTCTGGCGTCAATGTACAGCCCTTCTAGACAAACATTTTCTGGTTGCCTGCCGTGTGAGAAATCTGATTTCCTACAGACTGCAAGAATCGAGTGCCTTCGCCTCTGCTATCCTAGAGATCTATGACTTTATGGTAGCTGCGTTCAATTTACTTGCGCCTCCTGCACCGGTGCGGAAAAGTGTAGGGCAGTGTACTTCTGGTATGTGTATTGAGTTACGACCGGAACTCCACCGCCCTACACTGTTTTGCACCCGTGCAGGAGGTGCAGGTGGATCGAACGCAGCTAGTGACGACTGTGAGTCGCGGAGAAAGAATCTGGGCAGCAGGTTTCATAATCTACGAATCAAATTGGCAGGGTGTGGTCGGCTGATGGAATCGGGATCGTTCGCATCAGCACAGCTGGCAGCCACTACTTCAACGCGAATCTACTTCCTTCACTTTTCTCCCCAATAGACCTTCTGTAATGTGGACCCCTTTTTCTGTCATCAATAGCAGTGTAATCGAAAAGGTACAGCGGAAGTTTATTCGTATCATATACGATATGCACGTTGGTCGTCGCCGTTTTTATAGCTACAGTTATATCTTGGCAGACCTAAGCCTCCAGTCTCTTTACGACAGGAGGCTTGCACGTGATATGAAATTTTTATGCCAGTTGTGCACGGTACCCTTGACTGTGATGAGCTGTTGGCGTCGGTATGCTTCTGTGTTCCATCTGGGAAATACTGTATATGCCTGTACACGTCTCATACAGTTATTTATTCATAGTGTCCTATGACACGGCTACAATAAAGATACAATTATATATTTTTGCAAGTTGACATTTCTAATTGACCTTTGTTTTATCATAGTGCGAAGTGTCAAGGACAGTGTTCTTTCATGCTACATTTACTCTATTGTTACATGTTATATTAGCTTTATTGTTACATGTTACATTGACTGCATTGTGACCCTGGCAACTGGTATCTTGTGTACGGCTTTATATTCAAGCCTCCATGTAGACGACAAAGTGTACTGACCAGTAAGCATCACGGATGCTGATAGGCACTAAATAAACTATGCATCTATATATCCTTAACAATGTATGGCCTGCACTGACGTCACACCAGTGGTCATTGTGGTGGCTGTACTGCTAGCGGGTACCTTTAGCCCTATTCAATTTACACCATCGAATGTGTGTAGCTGCTCAGCGTGTACCGACGCCGAGCTTTCACAGGATTTTCCAAAGTGCATTTATCACTATCAAGATGCCGGCCTTTGGAACCTATAAGTGTGAGCTTGTTATGAGCATCCTCAGTGTACAGTGCATCCGAAGACGGCGTCCAGTGAATACCCCTTTAGCCCCGAGTAGGGAGCCTTCATGTGCGCTTTGCTAGGGTGATGCCACCCTTTGTAATACCACTCGCCGACAAACCAGCAGCCATTTTGGTTCTCGGCGATAATCCGTGGGGCTTATAACCCTGCCGGAAACAAGCACCGTATCTCACTAGTTCGGAGCAGCGTTATGGAACCCACGGAGGGAGGATTAGCATTCTCCCCCTCGGATGGGAGGACCGATGGACAAAAAGGCCACTTTCCGGCGCACGGGGAAACAATGAGGAACAAAATGGCGGTGGAAGAGGGTGTAGGAAAGGGAAACAGGCAGTTGGCATCACTCTATGCGAAGCGCACATGAAGGCACTCTAGCCCCGAGATGTTTGGGTGGCGTCCTCATATGGTTTCCATCCGTGACGTCACGACTAAGATTTGCCTCGCTGTGATATAAGAAGGTTTAACCCTGACCAGTACTTATCATCGGATGCAACGACAAGTTCGATGATGTTTTTAAGCAAAATCACAGCAAATTCTATGAGTAGTCGTGTTCCTAAAAGGGCAACTCCATTACACATTTCCGAGTTTGGGTGTAAAGGTGGTCACATTTTTGCGTACCGCCGAGACGGCGTTTTGCTTAAAGAACTCGTTTATACGTTATGGTACGTGGTGAACTTGCAGTTCTTCCACCAAACTGTGAGGTTGTGTCTTTCCCAGGGTGGGTCATTGCCCGCAAATCTTCCCCATAACCCAAGGGCCGTTGCGTCCAGACAGACAAACTTACACAGCCAGCTTAGCGCCTAGTGAACCTGTCAACGGGCAGGCCGTTTCATAAACCAGACGAAGTGCCGTGGACGCGGGTCTCTGGTGCAGGCCGCACCGGCGGAGATTGCCGACCAAGCTCCGCTGGTTGTGGGTTTACGCACAGCCGTAGACGCAGCATCGGGTGAGGCCCCGGGTGAACCCCGTATTCTTTGAATCCTGTGTGATCTTTTCGCTGTGCTTGTGTTCGCGAGACCCAGGTGTGCTGTTTCTGGCAAGTTCTCCGTTTATCCGTTAGTTTTAACGTGCCTAATGCTCACACTCTGAGTGGCGGTTTTCCCTGTGAGGCAGGTCCTCGCGATTCTCGCTGGAATCCCCGGAGTCAGTTTGCTTTCTCAGACCATAAACAGAACAGAGCTCGTATCTCTTTTTTTGTCCGCTATGCTGAGTGGTGTGCAAAGTTTTTACATAAACTTTTTGAAGAATCATTGTCCTCAGGAAAGTTGCCACATGACTGGAAGTCAGCCAAGGTCATTCCCATTCATAAAGACGGACCCCGCCAACTAGTTAGCAATTACAGGCCAATTTCTATTTTATGTTCGTGTTCGAAGCTAATGGAACACATTATTTTTAAACACATCATAAGCCACTTGGAGCTCAACCGTTTTTTTTTGTCCCAATCAACATGGCTTTCGTAAAGGTCTGTCCACCACGACCCAGCTTATTGAAACGATTCATGAATTTAGTACCTCTCTTAACCGTACCGGGCAAATTGATGTAATATTTCTTGATCTATCTAAAGCTTTTGACAAGGTATCTCACATTAAGTTGTTTGTAAAATTACAGTCCATCTTGAGAAATGATCATATAATTAACTGGCTACGAGGCTACCTAGAATCACGATCCCAGTTTGTTGAAATTGGCGGTTCCCGATCTTCAGATGCTTCGGTAATATCAGGCGTTCCGCAAGGTTCCGTCCTTGGACCTCTCTTATTCTTGATTTTCATAAATGATATTACTCGTAACATTCCTGTGAAATTACGCTTGTTTGCCGATGACGCCATATTGTACACTGAAGTCCGTGATGTAAATGACCAAGTTCAACTTAATACTTGCCTTGGCAAAATTCAGGCTTGGTGCTCGACCTGGCAAATGTCATTAAACCCCATAAAAAGTGTCTACATGCACATTACTCGCAAACGCAAACTTCTAACTTATCAATACGCATTGGAGAGTCATATCCTTTCTGAGGTCTCGTCC
This sequence comes from Ixodes ricinus, assembly GCA_037355805.1. Classification (NCBI taxonomy): domain Eukaryota; kingdom Metazoa; phylum Arthropoda; class Arachnida; order Ixodida; family Ixodidae; genus Ixodes; species Ixodes ricinus. The sequence goes on from JAZHYW010016761.1 coordinate 122,302, forward strand.
TATAAGTACCTTGGAGTTCTAATTAGTAACGATTTACGTTGGAATACTCATGTTAACTACATAGTGCGTAAGGCACTGTCGAAACTATGGTACTTGCGTCGAAATTTCAAACAAGCTAGCGTGGATATTAAACTGACCGCTTATAAGACATTTATTCGTTCTACTCTCGAATATGCTGCGGTCGTATGGGATCCCTACACTGCACAGAATATTTCCTTACTTGAAAATGTACAAAAAGAGCACTCCGTTTTATTTTTAACAAATATGGTCGTCTTGACTCAGTCTCAGCCCTTTATCAGCAGGCAGGCTTGCCTACATTGCAGCATAGACGTAAGGTAGACAGATTGAAGTTTATGTTCAGTCTAAGTTCCGGTCATGTAAACCTGAATCAATCTTTGTACATAACACCACTTGGGGTCCCAAGATATCCTTCCAGAAATCGAAATAGCAGAGCCTTCGCCGAGTTTAGCTGCAGAATAGATGCTTTTAAGTACTCATTTTTTCCGCGAACAGTCAATGAGTGGAACAAGTTACCCGAGGAAATGGTTCATTCTTGCAGCTTGCCAGAATTTGTTAATCGTTTAAACAACTACCTGTAATTTTTTCCTTTGCTCAGTGTGTATTATTTTTGTGAGCTGTGACTGTGATATGTAGGGCGTATTCTTTTGTTTCTTTCTTGTGTACCTTTTTGTTCTATTGGCGTGGTTGAACTTTGTATCTATGCTTCGAAGTGTATTTACATGAGAGCCCATTGTTCATTTTTAGGCACTGTCGGCTGTTGGACTGTTGTTTTCTGTGTATTTGAAGTGTTTTTTCACTCCTACCATGTCTCCAAATTGGAGTATGTAGTATTTATAAATAAAGTAAATAAATAAATAAATAAAATCTCAATGTTTGGGCTCTAGCCGTGGGACCTGTCCTTGGGAGCTGAACTTTTGCCCTCCTAGGTGGTTTTGCGCGCCCGATCGGTTGGACGTATTCCGGGGCCTGTGCCCAATGGGATTCTAAGTAAACCCTGATTGGATGGCACAGGTTTTAGGCGCACCGTCATAACTCCCGACCGGACTGAAAATTTCGAGTTTGAAGGAGCCCGAGTGCCCAGGAGCTCTCTCCCGCGGTTCGGTCAACCCTGCAAGCACGGTCGACCCCGCAAGAAAAAATATCGCGTTGGACCGGTGCAACATATGAGCTTATACAAACTCCCAACTTTCGCGAAAAAAAAAAGTTTGCCATTTAATGAACGTTGAGTTAAGATAGAAATGAAGCAGTTCAAGAAAACATTTGTATGGGTACACCACTTGAGTTCCGGAACGATAGCTCACCACGGGACTCGATGCATGATTTAACAGAGGCAAGTAGATGTTCATGGGGAAGCGAGTAAATAAGGACTTGAACGTCCACACTGAAAACTTTATTATTAATGTTTTGGTGTATTAATTATTGGTGTATTAATGACCGGTTAAGGGAACAACCTTTCTCTGAATTTCTACGGTGGGGGTCACCTACCCCTGCATTGTCAAGCGTGTAGGTGTACACCTTCTTTACAAAAAAAAACTCGATAATTGGCAGACTCCACGAAAAACACATTAGGGAAATTTTTGAAGCTTTCAGTATACCCCGCCTTGGCGAGCGGTGTGTCAGCCAACCTTATGTAGCATTAACCGACAAGGAAATCGCCTTTTTACAATCGTAGGGGGATTCAACCGCTCGTCACTCAATGGGCAAATTTCGCTACACAAACCTGAGTTTCAGGAATGCACGAGAGTATTCATTCTTTTGGGGTTACTTATGATAACGTAATGAAGGTTGTACGGCCCTTGGATTTTTCTTTTAGAGCGCTGGAGATTTTTAATAAAATCCAGAAATATGACCGTTTTGACTGTTTTTAGCGCGTTTTGAGGCATTTTTGAAAATACAATTATTTAGAAGACAAACGTGACAAAACGCTTGGCCGTACGTACTAGGGGTGCCTCTAATCTTAATTTTATGACCATGACGAGAAAGCAAAATAATGTTGTATTTGCGCATTTGTGTAAATAAAATCACCCTGTTAATTTTATTTCCAACTTGTTAAACGAGATGGCGACACTAGTACTAAATGCCTCAAACCGGAGATTTTCTTGCTGTTGCTGTTGTTGTTTTTCTTTCGAGCTCGAATTCAACCGCGATGTCTCGTTGCTCGTGGATCGGTAGCACGTGTAGCGAAAGCTCACGCTGTAAAGCTCACTGATCGTGGATTCAATCCACCGCCTCTGCCCGTTTCAATCTGGATGAGCATCGTACCGGCGTGCTGTCATGTATCACTATTGCGTGATGCACGTTAAAGTCGTCAGACAAGCAACGGTATACTGCACTGGCTTTCATCTCCAACGAAGACACCAGATGCCCTCGGGGCTGACTAACTTCCCGCTGTATAAACATAGACACAACAGAATTACAATTGATGGCTCCGTGTGTCGGCACTTTTTGAACGTTGCAAAAAAGTGTAACTAGTCATCAGCAGACTCCTAGCGAAAGGCCTGATAAAGCTCTGAAGGCGATACTTTTGTTGATTCTATTTTTTGTGTGTGCTATGTTAGCGCGCGTGGTCAAACGCTTGCATACGCTACACGCGTGGCTCGTAAGCACCCTAAGATCGTGCAGGGTTGAACAGAGATATCCTAATATGTAGGGTGCCTCAATGTCCTTCTGCTTAGGGTGATGCCACCCTTTGTAGTACCCGATGCCGACAGCACGCGCTCACGGGTAAAATACAAATAAATCGACGAAAACAAAATGTCGCCATAGCACAGTCAGCGCCACAAACGCGTGCCGGGACACGCTCTTTCACGCGCTTCTGAACAAAAAAAGAAAATGAAAGTGTGGGACAAAATTGCCAGATGTCTCCACCCTAAGCAAAGCGCACATGAAGGCACCCTACTAATATGTATTTGGAAATAAAAGAAATAGTTGAATGAGTTGCAAAGAAGGCTAAAATACTTATTCCGAACAACATTTATTTTATGAAACATTATTTCAGATATTTTCATTCTCTGTAGACCTTGTTTGGTGGCTAGTGGATATGAAAAACAAAAAAGAAGCATAATTTCTATTATTTTGAACAATTACAATATATTTTCTTAACCAACAAACAGGTGCTTACTCTGAGATGCAAATTGAATTTTGACGTTAGCGTTTTGGCGCCCGAAACAATTTTGTTTTTGTAAATTTAACACTTCCCGTTTTGCGGATAACTAAGAAAACCAAACGGGCCATCAATAGGTAGAAAATACGTTTCTACCTAAAGTGAAGCGTACAATTCTTTCTTTTTTTTCTCTTCACCTTTTTAATTTTTAGGCAAAATCAAATGAACCTCTAAATAACTTTAGTGTCTTCATAAGTAACCTCGGGAGTTCACTATGCTATTGTCTGTTATGAACACCTCTTTCAACAGTGATCTTACTATGTCACGGTGGAATGAAGCGGTGCTACCTTACCTGTCTGGAAACAAATTGGGGTGTGTGTATGTTTATACAGCCTAGAACATAGTCTGCCTCAACGGGCGACTTGTCTCCCAGCTGTAGGTGAGCAATTTAGCCAGTGCAGTACAACCGGTAGCCTGGGGTCTTTAACGTGCATCACGCAATAGTGATACACGACCGCACGCCGGTACGATGCTCATCCAGATCGAAACGGGCAGGGGTGGGGATTGAACCCAGGATCCCTGGGTTATACAGCGCGAGCTTCCGCTCAACGTGCTCCGAGCTGGTGTGCTCTAGCTGCCAGTCTCTAGCCCACTCGGCCACTCGATCCTCTTTTGTTTCTCTTTATTGCACTTGGCCACCTGATCCCTCTCTTACGTCTGGTCTAAAGCCTCTTCGATAGTGTTTGCGTTTGTCTTGCAAGTGGCGTCAAATGCGCCAGTGCACGAGGCCCGTGTCTCGAGCGGCCCTTGGAAGCAGTTGTCGGTGCAGTACTGAAATGAGCGGCCCTTGGAAGCGAATGGCAGCGGAGCACCCACTTCTCGCACGTGTCTTGCGCGTTTCCACAACAATGGTTGGCGGTACTTGTAAGCGTGAATTTTATCAAATGAATTTAGTCTGCACCTGCCGGCAGCGCCTTCAACTTATGGAATTTACGAGGATAACTCGAGTGCAACATGGCTTTGTGTATTTGAGTTGTTCTTTTTCGCTGACAGGCAGACAGACGGAAAGTGTCCTTTCTTGCCATACCCGTTGCCAATCTTGTCAGCTGCTGTGCACTTGGAGCGCGATTGTGGACGAGTAGTAGAGCCGCGCCACTTGCTTGGACAGAGAACTCCTTGGTACAGTTCACGGGTGGGAAACGGTTGCTTCTTGTTGCTTTTTGACTCGACGCGCAGAAGTGTGGACCTCTTCGACGAGGTCCACACCTCTGAGACGTGCAGAAGTGTGGACCTCGCCACTAAATGAGCTATGCTTAGGGTCGGCACTCTGTTCCCCAATACTGCTGTGGGCGCCGCCATCTTGGTGCTTGTACAGAGCAGACGCAACTGCCGATCGTCATGGTTCAAATGTGCGACTTCCTAGGCATTTGATTCGGTGATAGGAAGCTCATGTAATATTGCTTTTGCTCTGTTGCGAAGCGTTTAAACGTTTGTGGAGGACGTAAAAGCGTTTCCTGTGATTTCAGATAAATTTTCAGATAACTGGCAGCCATGATTTTAAGCCACAATATGGACAAGTGTCGTTACCTCTGAAGCGTAGCTTATTTAGTGGCACTAGGGAAGATCATGGCGGAACAGCGCAGCACTGAGCTAGATTTCAGACGCCATGTTCTTCTATATATAGTGCCACTAAATAAGCTACGCTTTAGAGTAACGACACTTGTTCACATTGTGGCTTAAAATCATGGTTGCCAGTTATCTGAAGATTTATCTGAAATCACTGGAAACGCTTTTCCGTCCTCCACAAATGTTTAAACAGTTCGCGACAGAGCAAAGCAATACTCCATGAACTTTCTAACACTGAATCTAACGCTGAGGAAGTCGCACTTTTGAATCATGACGATCGGCAGTTGCGTCTACTCTGCACTAAGCACCAAAATGTCGGCGCCCACAACATTGTTGGGGAACAGAGTGCCGATACTCTAAGCGCAGCTCATTTAGTGGCTCTAGTTGATCCCAGAAGTGGCGCGCGCACGTGTTCGAGCATTTCCACAAAAATGATTGGCGCCACTTTTCTCAGGATATATATGGGCTTTACTCCACACAACCTGGGAGCGGGTTTGCAAACCAGTATTCAGACGAAGAGCAGGCCGATATAGGACATAGGAAGTGCAAAACTGCCACTTCATTTCTTTTTTGTTTTCTAGCTTTAACTTAAACTCTAAAAATAGTCATTTTTTTTCTTCTTTTGCAAAACAACGTTTGCGTGTTAAATGTGGTGGTCCAAACGGCCGCAACGCCGCACCTTTTGCTTTCGATAATTTCGAACGTGGATGGAACTTCGAATTCCTTCGGAAATCAGAGCTTATTCTACGTTTTGTAAACCACTGTAATCTACGTGTGTACTGGCTCGTATCTCGCGCCGCCTGTTGGCCGCTTCCTGCAGCGGCGGACGCAGAGCGAAGAAGATCTAGCTCGAGATCGGCGGCGAACAGCCCGTGGCCCGAGCCCACCTCGAGCGCCCGACCTGCATGCGCAGCTGCGAGCATGCAACTCGTTTGTTCCGGAAAAATTCTGCGCCATCTATGAGGAAAAGGGTACAAATAAATAGCGGTTGAATCCCCCATAAGCGTGGTTGATGGTGTGTGTCTTTCGCGTGCTCGGGTGCCCTCATGCCAATTTGGCCTCGGCTCGAGCTGATACCGCGGGCTGTTCTTTTTTTTTCCTTCAATACATAAGTTTGCGCTTGTCTCTTCTCTCTTCTCTCTCCACTGTTTATTTTATTTGTGCGCAATTTCAGCCATGCTTTTTTTACACAACTTAGTTTACGCCTGCTCTTGTTGTATGGCAATATTACTACACGCTGTAGATGACAAAATTTGCAAGTGCAATAGAACTGCTACCCTGGTATCTTTAACGTGCGTACGCAGTATTGACACGCGACCGCATACCGGTACGATGCCCGCCCAAATGAAAAAGAGCAGAGGTGGGGATTGACCTCAGGATTCCTAGTTTTAGTGTTGCCAAATTATAAAAAAATTCTGCTATTTAAGAGAAAACAGCTTAAAGTAACAAAACAAAAACTTAGCTTGTACCATTTAAAACTATAAAAAAAGTTTTGATCCATCGGAAATGCGAGTGTTCTGCTTTGTGCTACTCTGATATTCTTAATTCAGATTCTGACATGCGTGGACGCTTGAGATATAAAACCAGCATAATCCAAAGCAATCCGCCAGTGGACCCCAAGCAATACCCGCTCTGATATTCAGGTATAACTCACGTGGTTCCAACTGTACTCGCAATCACGTCATGAATCGAAGTAAAAAAGTCCGGCTGCTCGGTGAACATTACTGATTGATCCCAATTTCTTGGGAATAGAATATTTCCATAAATCCGTCGCCGAAGGGGTTGCATTCTGGGAGCCTCTGGTCCAAGAGCGAAGCGCTTTATGCTGACTACGGCAATGCATAACGTGGAATTACGCCGCGATGAGGCGCTTCGAGATTTAGAATAACTCTATTGCGATATACGTGGGTGAATTTTAGGTCAGCTCATCGTCATTTTATCAAGACGTACAAAGCATCGTTTCTTCCTCCGACAAGCAAATCTTGGAAGAACTATTTTTTACAGCGCACAAATAATCAGCAAAACTTCCTCTTTTTTTATGTGACAACGATTGTAAAGTCAAACAATCACCGCGGGCTAAGCTCGTTTTCTGCGACTACCCGATCTCAAGTGGGATGAACTGGCGGAAGACGGTGCTCACTCGTAAGATATTTACGAACACCACTGCCTCCCCAGCACTCAAGGGGCAATGGGTGCGATAAAACGCGCTCAATTGCCCTTTCTCAGTGACCTGAAGATGGAGACCAGACTCAGCTCCTTTGGGAGTGCTCTGCCAACGCCTCCTGTAGGGAGACGCCTGGCAGATAGCTCTCTCTCTCCTTCAGGCCGGCCTGTCTTTGAGTTGTAGACGAACGCCACTCGGCGGCGCCAAAAAGCGGATACATCTTTCAATAGCGGAATGTTGTGCCCGCGAAATATTCTCCAAACCCAGCCTTCGCAAAATATTTAACCCACGAAAACAAGGACGTTTACGTATATACATTCCTGCGTCAATAATGACTCGGGGGAATCGTCTGTGAATACCAGGTTTTTAGAGTGTTGCAGCTGTTGTGTAAATCGTGTTTTAGGAACCGCCGTTCGCGTGCGGTTTTCATAAAATATTTCCGACATATTCTACATTAAAAGAGATGTCAGAAGTGGAAATACACGTTCATGGCAAAAATTTATTTGGGCATTTTTGGTGTCCAGGTGTAGGCGCCTTATGCTTGTATACAACCTCAACACTTCGCGGGATGGGGGTGTCCGCGCAAAACACTTAACGACAGCATTCCTGTCCGTCACTCCCAGATCATAATTGCTGAAAACTGCCTTCATAAAGTTCCTTTGACGCAGTTCCAGGAGATGGTTCCAGTGATCTTTATCCTGCTTCCCCAGACGGCGTCACCGTCATCGAGTGGTCGGAGGCCAGCGCCTCTCGCGGCCATTTCGGACGTTTGGTAAGAGGCAGGGACTCAAACCGTAACCGTAACCGAAACCGAAAACCGTTTAGGAACGAAATTTTTTCAGTAACCGTAACCGGAACGAAACCGTTATTTGAAATTTATAAAAACCGTAACCGTAACCGTAACCGTAAATTATTTACCGGTAACCGGTTTTAACCGATATTAACCGAAAAATAAAAATATTAGTTTTTCTCAAGTATGACCTGAAGGAGGGATCTTAAAATGTCGTGGCCATTTGACAGAGTTACTGCCAGCGAGTGGTGCATCTGGTAATACATTTCCGTTCAATCTAACTTTAGAATTGAGAATACTTAGTTGGAATCAGCGGTCGAGCTTATAATAAAAAAGTCTATATTTCTAAATCTGCCACACTCCTACATCGCTACATGTAATCAGTACGTGTCGCCTTCAGGGTATTAACTAATAAGTTAGAATTCTCAGATGTCCATCCAACTCGGTTCAAAACCACCGATGTTCCTGACATGCAGATAGCCAGTATGAAGAAACGAGGTAAATTGACCATCATGCAGAGCTGGCGGAAAAGAAAATCTAATATTCATTTAGTTTGAAACGTGTCGCGAGAGACGATTTTTAAACAACACAGAAAGAAAAAAAAGTCAGAGGTTTGACATTGGCGTTTCGTATGATATATACAGTCATGCCTCGTTAATATGGACTCCGTTAATATGAATACCCCGCTATATGGACACCACTTTCGGGGACAAACTGGGGAAATACATGCATTTTTGTCTCGTTATTATAGACAACTCACAGTATGGACGATTTTTTACGGTAACGGAGGTGTTCATATTAATGAGACATCACTGTATATATATATATATATGCTCGGGCTGAGAGCGGCGGAAGGAACGAGGAAACGTCCGAAGGGTTTCCGAGTTTTTTCTTTTCCTTCCCGTGCCGAGACCCTTCTTCAAACCGAGTGGCACCCGCCGCCGGCACTGCCAGGCATCTCAGCATCTCAGCATGACAAGAGAAAAATCCATGGAGAAGGATGCCTCGTCGTCGAACGCGCCAACGCACTTGGCCACCGATGACGGAGCTGCCCTCGTCCAACATACAGGGGATGCCATTTCTGCCTCCTTCGCCTCAACCCTGGGAGCTGCCCTGCTTCCAATCGTCGATGCCATGGCCGGTCTCGCCCCACACGGCCAGCAGTCTCAGCAGTCCCTGCCGCAGAACTCTGAACGCGAGCTATTCGAACGTCGGCACGGTGAGCTCGAACATCCACAGACGCGTCAAGAGATCGCCTCCAGCATCGCCGGAACCCTCCCCCTGCTGCCGCCGGAGGTGTGGCTTCTACGGGAATCATTTCTACCAGAGCCACCAACGCGATCCGACTACCTCCGGTAAAGCCCCCACCGCCCATTCCCGGAGCGAGGGTCCGTCAGGCCTACGGCATTCTGCGCGACCTCGCCCAGAACACCAGAAGTTTGTCCACGAGAGATGTTCACGAGATCCGGCATCTCCACCCCTATCGATTCTACTGGGATGCCATGCTCCCCGAACACCAGCACCTCATTTTCGATAGATTGGAACTTTTCCACGTCGTCGCGTGAGGAAACTGCAGGACGGCTATCCTATCCCAGACGTCCAGGCTCGAGTTCGAGGTTTTCAGAGAGCTCCCCGACCAGCTACCCAACCAGCCTCGACGCGGACGCCGCACGTCTCGTGCTCCCGCGAACACCAGCTACCGCCCAGGCACCAAGTCCAAGAGGCCCCCTAATCCTAAGTGAGTCCGGCAGCTAACCTGGGTCTTTGAGACCCACCAGTGCCGTCATTGACGGCACGGTCGTCTCCTCGACGCTCCTGGGCGTTTTCCCGGTCGAGGACGTTCTCGCCCCTGCATTTTGCGAGGCTGGCCTCTCGGCCGACCTTGCCCGTGCTTGATCTTGGATCGAAGAAAACGACCCATCTGATCCGGACTCGACGGCCACCGCCGCCGAGCGAATCCTGGAGTGACTCAGCAGGACCGACAGTGTCATCGAGCCCCACGCCGATGACGACTCCTTCGACACGTACGATGGCGAGGAGGAAAACCACACCAACACAAAGGAACACACTACAGACAAACAAAGTGACGTCGAAGACTCCCAGTCGGACCTGGGCGGCACTGCCTACAAGTCAAAAGCGACGGAACCTCCGCCGCAAGTGCACCCGACCCAGCAGGCACCTCAAGTCGACTGGGCAGTGTTTAGTGAGGCATGTAGTTTTCACGGGCCGCCCGACTTCAGCGCACTTTCCATTCGCTGCACGAAGGCTTCTTGTTTCACGGCCTGCCCCCCTCTCCCTGACCAGGTCCCCATGATCGATGCCGCCGTAACCAACATGTTGGCGGCATCATCGAACGCTCCTCACGTGGTCCGTACCTCAACCCCGTCTTCCTCGTATCCAAGTCAGCCACGGAGTCCCGCTTAGTTTTAGACTGCGCCGCACTTACTCCTTACCTCCAGGCACCTCAGTTCCGCCTTCTACGCTTACCCCAGGCCATCAAAGCAAACCCCCTCCCGCCCCAAGCGTATATGGTGAAGCTCGACCTTGCCAAGACCTTTTACCATATCACGCTTCATCCCTCCTCCCGTAACCTGACCACATTTAGAGAAGGCCGCCGTTACTACCGTTTTTGCCGTATGCCCTTCGTGATACGCCCGGCGCCGTTTTGCATGCAGCTTTTGGCAACAACCATTGCCACGGAAACGCGCGCGTGGACTCTGGCCTTGGTCTCACATAGACAACTTCTTGTGCGTCCATCCCGACCCCGAGAAGTTGGCGTCTACGGTGCGCCTCCTCGTGGAGGACTTGCTGCGGTCGGGATTTCGCTTAAACCTAAGCGACACGAGCAGAGCCCACGCGACGCATGGGTTTTCTTGGGTTCAGGCTCGACACAGCCGATGACACCATTTCGCACACGCCAGAACGGCTCCGAGCCATTCCTCGTGTCCTTCGCTCACTGGAGCGCCCGCTTCCCCTCAAGGCGCTCCAGGGGGCGGCGGGCTACTTGACATTTTACTTTTCTCTGTATGGCTCTAGGTTTTTTCCTTCTTCGTCCCACGTTTGACAAAGTTCCAGACCAAATTCCTCTTTTACTCAACTGGCTTCCCTTTCTTCTGCGTGTTTCGCCGACTTTGTCGCACTGCCAACCGCTCCCCCTTCCCCCGCTACCAAACAGCGCATGGGCAGATGGCTCCGGAGTCGGTTACAGCGTAGATGTTGGGGACTGTGCGCAGGCAATCATCGCCCCTCTGCCGAGGCCAATATACCTCCGGGAAGGACTCGCCGTGTTGGGGTGCGCGTGTACTGCCGAGAAAGGGACTCTTCTACACACGGAGAACAGAGCTTTGGCTCTCGCACTGCGCCGCGGTCATGGACGAGCTTTGCCTTGGCTATTGCCAGTGCCATTTTTCTTAATTTATTTATTTATTGACATTTATTGAAAAACCCCGGGAAACCCTTCGGACGTTTCCTCGATCCTTCCGCCACCCCCAGCACGAGAAGGAAAAGATGTCTCGCGCCGAGAGCGCGAGGGCTCGATGGCCCGTCGGCTCGCCATCGCGTGTCAAGCGCGCAACGTCTAAAGCCCCTCTATCCTGAGAAAAGTGACGCCATTCATTGTTGTGGAAATGCTCGACACACGTGCCGCGCGCCAGTTCTGGGAAGATCATCCAGGCTCTCCTAACAAAAATGTCGGCATCTATCGTGGCATAATGGAGCGTGTCCACGAAGCGGACCTCCTTCCACATCTGGGATTCCTCCTCCTCTTCTTTCTTCCTTTCTCTTGCCTATCTGATGAGTGGCATGGCGAATGGCCTATGGAGCTTGAAAGTCGCAAATAAAAAAGTAAAAAAGCTAGGGTCACTAAAAATGCCGCGCTTCAGAGAACGACGTTTCAGCCATTTCGATGCTTCAAACCATTTTATTTCTGTTATGCAAAACTCTATCTAAAATGACGGACACAATTTTTCTTCCACTACAAAAGCTGCTACTACGGTACCCAAAACGCGTCACCAACTGGTGCGTCGAGGCGTCCTTCTGTCTCGCCAATACATCGAAAGTTGTCCTAAAGTGTCAACAAATGACGTCACAGAAACCGGAGGGTTATGCTGTCGGACGTGGCGATCCCGGCGCTTGGAGCATAGCCTCCATTATACTGACAAAGCCTGGCAGATCGCCAAGAGAAGCGGCCGCCAATATGGAAAAGGTGGTGCGGCAGACAACGGATGAGAGGAGAGCCACGTGACTGGCGCCCCGCTGCGGCAAAACGCCGAAACACGTTTCTCCCAAGCGAACAAGTGTGTTTCGGGTCCTCGCCGCTGCAAAAGCTGTGCGCTGACGTCTAGATGCCCCGAGAAATATCTCTTCGATGCTCTGTGCTACCAGATCCTCGCGCTCCAAATCTGCGACCGGGCACTCTATGGCTCCGTCGTCGAGACTTCCAGGCTTTGTGAGTATAGAGAACGCTATGGTTGGATCTGGAAGCCCCGGCACAAAGGACGAGCGAACGTGAGTGTCGCTGTCGTGGCAGAGTCCCAACTCCCGGCTGCCTAAGCTTCCGTGAACTGTCAGGCTGGAGACAGCGGCCTGCGATAGGACAGTCGCCTCCCACATTTACCACCGCTGCGGTTACTCCGCCACGATCGCGACCAACGACAGTATGACCAGTGCCGTTTATATCGAAGAGTTTGGCCAATGGGCGGAGCTTGTTGCCCGCTAAAACCAGCGGATTTCGCGATAACACAAAATGGCGTTAGTTCTTCGTCTTGTTTATTCCTGAGAAATCGCATAGAGTTCCTATGAGTCAGAGCCCCAAAATGGCGGACGGAAGTAGTCATCCCCCGGTTGTCAGACTACGCTGCTGTGGTTGCCAGGCTGTCAAAAGCTGCTTAAAAGGTATAAACGGCTCCGCAGGAGGACGCTTCTATGGCGTCACCAGGCGGAAACAAGAGGAACGCTTCTTTTGGATGCGGCAAACACACCCAGTCGGAGACGCGCTCCAGGCACCGTATAGTTACCATATCTCCTGAGCTTCATGACACCGGCCGTATGTAAATCTTGAGCGAGTCGATCTTTCTAACTGTAAAGGCTTCGCATAGGCTCACTGTTTTCTTACGTAATGCATAAGTCAGCGAAACGCTCGTGGCTCGAATGTCGCGTACCAGGCTGTCATCTTGAACTCGTAGCCACGCCTATGCTGCATTCAGACTGGCGTTTGAATCGCAACCGCTATGCGGATCCGCTCGTTTTCATCATCAGATGCACGTGAAACTGCACTGAACCTCTCAGCAACCGCGTTCGAAACCTCTTCGCGAGTGCGGCTCAACCGCCAGTGTGAGCGAAGCATTAAAGGGGCGATACAACAATGTTTGTTCTTTCAATAAATACGCTTTAGAATCATTCTGTGACGTTCATAAACTATGAAACGCACGGCACTTTTTTTTCTCTCTATGCAATGGCAACCGCAGAAAACATTCGAGAACAGCAAACACCGTTTTCCCCCTTAACTGGCTGCCATTAAAAGCGGCCACCTACGTAATCTGGAGCCGATTAGAGACGCTTTGCAGCAGCTGTGCATGGGCGCTGCCACAACCGACCTTCAGTTTTTTGTCCCTTCTTACCTCTACTACTTCATCATTACCGTAACAGGTCGGGTTATTTGACATTCTAGATTTTAATGTGTCCTCGCGAGCATTTCCCTTGGTGGAAGCTCGTCAACGTCCGCTTCACTGGCTCGGTATCTGGTAAGACAAGAGAAGGTCAGCAATGGCGGCTGTGATCTGGCGAGTGTGCTAAGCGTCATTATACGCCCAATGCTCCGTTTTGAGCTACCTAAACAAATTTCATATTCTGACTACCCGGGCTTCAGTCGTCGCATGCTATTTATTTTCTCCAATACAAAATAGCAATTGAGAAACCGTAAATGAGTTGATGCCAAAACCAGCATTCAAATTTTCGCGAGCTCTTCAGTGGTGTGACGTCACATATGGTACAGACTTTCAGGTCGTGCATGTAGTCTTAAACGAGTATGTCAAGTGTTTTTTGCGTGCTTTTCAGTGAATCAGTTACCAAACATTCTTTTCCCGCCATCAAACGTCTTGTAATGAGTTGGGAACATGGCTTACTGCCCCTTTATACCATATGTCATCACACTTCAATGTTGCTAGTAGGGACTCCACTTGAGAAACACGATGAAAGCGAAATTCGAAAATTCAATAACTTCGCGAAGTGTTTTTTTTCACATAATGCTTGGGAATTTGTAGAGCCATGTCTATCGGTGTGTTGAGCCAATTTCGAAGCAAATCAACGACCATGAAAAAATCTCCGGAGCACCCTTTAACATATATCCACGCGTTGGGGTTGGCAGAGCACAGGGCGCGTGCTGAACTCACCGCATTGCTAAGGTTCGGCTATTCCCGCCATCCCAGCGATTGGGCACACACGAAGCACTCCCCAATGCGTGTGGATGGAATCGATTGTCACGAGCCAAAATTTGAATGCCTAGGAGTGCTCGTGACCACAGTATGAGCCTCATTTCGATATCGTCACAGTGAGGATCGCAAAGCATGATGATGCACTCTCGGGGATCGCATTGTTGGCATTGTCCCCGCAACTACGTCATTAAGTTTTGCGAAGAAGAGAATGAAAGAAGAGGTCCCCTTTTATCCTTGGAATTCCATCGTGACGAAGGCGTTTCTTGGTCGGTGGCGTTCCGTTCGAGTATTCTTAGGTCCCAAGAGTGCCAGTAAGCTGGTGTAAAGCGAGACATGCCTACCCAATATCGTTGCACGACCCCCTTAATATAAAGCACGGTGACTCGTGGCGTAAGCTTTCTTAACGTCTTCTTTGTACCACGCACCCAAATGGCGGCGCCCGGAAGAAAATCATGAAATTGAGGGACAATACTCTGAGGCACTGCTCTACGTATAACAAATCTGTTGATTATAGTCCGAACAATATATCAGTGATTAAAAGAGAGTTGTAGAGCCCACCGTGGCTATAATTGAGACTAAACGGAGTGACATTCAGCGTAGTGGCAGTATTACGCTCTTCATTCTCCAGTCGCGCCGGGACAACTGCTGCTCAAACTTGAATTCAAGAAGCGCCTACAATATTCGTTAACAGTGCTGGAAAGCTTCCACCTTGGCAATAATTTGGGGATTATTTCTGCTTTCAATGTGTGTTTCACATATAATAGGATTCTGTAAGGACAATTGATATACTTCGTTTCAGCTTGGGTCCAGACGCCGCCGATGCTACGAGCGCGAGCGTGTGACCCTGAACAGTGCTTGCATTGCACGAGCGGCGTGCTTGGCAGGGATGCTGAAAGCCCGGAGCTCGCGCTTGTAGCATCGCCTGCGTCTGGACCCAAAGCTGAAACGAAGTATAGTCTATTTTAATGTTTACGTTTCCTTTTCTTCACTTTATTAGTTTACTCTGTTGCGTTCGGAGTACCACAAATTTTTTGCAACCATTAAGAGCCATCATAACAACTTGAATTACGCCAAAATAAAAATTCGAACAAATAACACCCTACGTAAGTTCTTAGACCACTTAGAATAAAGCGTGTCTATGCTCAGTCATTCACGTTGTTTTTTGTGTAACGGGCTGCCAATTGGGTATGTTTTTAATTGAACTTTATTCTCTTTTGTTTAAAATGTTTATTTTGTTTGCGGTTGCTTGCGCGTGACGAAGCTGCTTTTGTGACTACATGTTGTCTTTTTTTGAAAACAAATAATATTTTGGCTCTGGACGATTGTAAAACCATTGTAACCTTGTAGCAAGATATCCTGGATTCTGCAGCGCAAGTAGAGTACTCTAGCGCAAGCTTTCGCTCCACGTGCTTGAACCTGCGCCAGACCTATCCCCTTTCGAAACGGATCTATGGACACGTTTATTCTTGCATCTAAAATGTAAAAAGAAAAAGAAAATTTAAGCAAGCACGTGGAGCGAAAGCTTGCGCTAGAGTACTCTGCTTGCGCTGCAGAATCCAGGATATCTTGCTACAAGGTTACAATGGTTTTACAATCATCCAGAGGCCAAAATATTATTTGTTTTCAAAAAGACAACATGTAGTCACAAAAGCAGCTTCGTCACGCGCAAGCAACCGCAAACAAAATAAACATTTTAAACAAAAGAGAATAAAGTTCAATTAAAAACATACCCAATTGGCAGCCCGTTACACAAAAAACAACGTGAATGACTGAGCATAGACACGCTTTATTCTAAGTGGTCTAAGAACTTACGTAGGGTGTTATTTGTTCGAATTTTTATTTTGGCGTAATTCAAGTTGTTATGATGGCTCTTAATGGTTGCAAAAAATTTGTGGTACTCCGAACGCAACAGAGTAAACTAATAAAGTGAAGAAAAGGAAACGTAAACATTAAAATAGACTATACTTCGTTTCAGCTTTGGGTCCAGACGCAGGCGATGCTACAAGCGCGAGCTCCGGGCTTTCAGCATCCCTGCCAAGCACGCCGCTCGTGCAATGCAAGCACTGTTCAGGGTCACACGCTCGCGCTCGTAGCATCGGCGGCGTCTGGACCCAAGCTGAAACGAAGTATATCAATTGTCCTTACAGAATCCTATTATATGTGAAACACACATTGAAAGCAGAAATAATCCCCAAATTATTGCCAAGGTGGAAGCTTTCCAGCACTGTTAACGAATATTGTGGGCGCTTCTTGAATTCAAGTTTGAGCAGCAGTTGTCCCGGCGCGACTGGAGAATGAAGAGCATAATACTGCCACTACGCTGAATGTCACTCCGTTTAGTCTCAATTATAGCCACAGGTGGGCTCTACAACTCTCTTTTAATCACTGATATACTGTTCGGACTATAATGAACAGATTTGTTATACGTAGAGCAGTGCCTCCGGAGTATTGTCCCTCAATTTCGTGATTTTCTTCCGGGCGCCGCCATTTGGGTGCGTGGTACAAAGAAGACGTTAAGAAAGCTTACGCCACGAGTCACCGTGCTTTATATTAAGGGGGTCGTGCAACGATATTGGGTAGGCATGTCTCGCTTTACACCAGCTTACTGGCACTCTTGGGACCTAAGAATACTCGAACGGAACGCCACCGACCAAGAAACGCCTTCGTCACGATGGAATTCCAAGGATAAAAGGGGACCTCTTCTTTCATTCTCTTCTTCGCAAAGCTTAATGACGTAGTTGGGGACGGCTGTGTGGTCTGAAGTGCATCAATAATGCTCGGTCCACCATGTGACGTGTCAAATAAGGCTCATACTGTGGTCACGAGCACTCCTAGGCACGTGAAATTTGGCTCGTGACAATCGATTCCATCCACACGCATTGGGGGAGTGCTTCATTATTGTGCCCAATCGCTGGGATGGCAGAATAGCAGACCTTAGCAATGCGTGAACTGGCACGCGCCCTGTGTCTGCCAGCCCCAGCGCGTGGATATATATTAAAGGGGTGCTCCGGCGATTTTCATGGTCGTTGATTTGCTTCAAAATTGGCTCAACGCACCGATAGACATGAAAAGGCTCTACAAATTCCCCAGCATTATGTGAAAAAAACAAAAGCTTCGCGAAGTTATTGAACTTTCGGGTACGCTTTCATCGTGTTTCTCAAAGTGGGAGTCCCTACTGGCAACGTGGAGTGTGATGACATATGTGAATTATAAAGAGGCAATAAAACCATGTTCCCAACTCGATACAAGATGGCGATGAAAAAATGTTTAGTAACAATTCACTGAAAAGCACGCAAAAAAAAAACGATACTCTGAAACCATTGCACGACCCTAAAAGTCTGTACCATATCTGACGTCACGCCGCGGCGCGCGAAAATTTGGATGCTTATTTTGGCATCAACTGTTTTTGTATTTGGAAAAATAAATGGCATGCCGTGACGACTAATGGGGAGGCTCTGATTTGTTTAGGTAACCAAAAAATTGGTCGTATTCTGAAAACTCAGGGGCGCAGTAGTTACTAATCAAAAAAATGGCTGTCATCTGGATGATTGTCGAGTAGAACAACATTGCAGCGACACAGAACACATATACTCTGGACACACTATATACAGCTTGATGATGCGCTGCTACATTTCACGCCAGAAAATGAGCAAGCCCGACACAGTAAGCAATCAAGTGCCTGATATATACATCATGGTGCGAATATTGACAGCAGCGCACTCGCCAGATCTGTACCATTATGACCTTCGCTAATCTTACCGAATGCCAGGCCAGTGAGCAGTTCCATGAAATGTTCGCGAGTTGATGCGGCCTGGAATGGAATGTCAGACGCGCGGTAATGATGGTAGTGAGACAAACTGAGTCGATGGCAACGTATGCCTGGCTAACGCAGAGCGATGCTCTAATCGGCTCCAGGCCGATAGTGCCGCTTTAATGACGTGATTAAGGGGAAGGCGGTGTTCATTGTTCTCAGTGTTTTCTGCGGTTGCCAATTACATGGGGCGGCGCCGTGCGGCTCTGGACATGAACGTCACATGAAAATATTCTAAGCATTGTTGTGAAGGGCAATATCGCTGCGCTTCGCTCCGCTGGCGATTGTGGCCACCTCGCGAGCGTGGTACTGAAGGTTCGGATGCCTGCGTGCGTGATGAAGGCCCGGATCCGCGTTCAAACACCACGTCTGGAGATGCGGCACGCCAGACATTGCGGGATTCAAAGATGACAGCCTGGTACACGTTATCGACGGCGTTTCGTGACAGCATGGAAAACGGTGTAGCCAGCCTGAAACGCTGGCTGCTGCAGTGAAGATGAACCGTTCGTTACAGCGGTATCGCTCAGGAGATGCCTGCATCTCCGACAGCGCATCCAAAGGCGGCTTCATGCTCGCCGCTGGTGACGCATGAAGCGTCACCTTCGGGCCTGGCAGGCAACGCAGCGGCCGAGTTTCGTCACTTTGGAAATACATGGGAACTCTATACTTGTTCTCGGAGTCGTAAGACGAAGGGTAACCATTTTAGATTATCGCGAAATCGAAGCAAGCTCTTCGTACTCAAACGGCACTGGTCTGTCGTTGGTCGCGATCGTGAGCGGCGCTGACGTACTGTCTATCGCGTGACGACAACCGAGTACCGCGCGACACCGTTGCTCGTCGCAACGGGGCAGATCCAACCATGGCGTTCTCATAACAAAGCGCGATTCGACGATCGTCTCGTCGCGGTCTGTGGCACAGGCATCGAAGAGACCTTCGGGGATCTGAACGTCGGCGCACAGCTGCAGCGGCGAGGACGCTGGGAAAGGCGATTTTTGCCGCAGCCTATCGCATCATCCGTTGTCTACTGCACCGCCTCCCGTATTGGCGGCCGCTCTGGCGATGCTGCCGAATATCTATGAAATGGAGCTATGCTCAAAGGCGCCGGTGCATCACGTCGGTATCCGGTTCTCGTGATGATGACACTTAGGGCAACTCGATGCTGTGGCAGCTAGAAAGGGCGCTCGACACGCCAGTTGTGACGCGTTTTGGTAGCTTTTGTAGTGGGCGAAAGGACAGTGATGTCCGTCCCATGGCTGAAATAGAATGGTTTGGTATCGAAATAGCTGGTATCGTCTCTGAAGACGCGGCATTTTGTGACCTAGCTTTGCGCATTTTATGTATAGGCCATTCGCCATGCCCGCTGTTTTTGGAAAAGGAAGGCCAGATAATGGGAAAGTCCGCTTCGTGGACGCATTGTCCTGCTGCGATAGATGCCGACATTACGAGCCTGGATATGAGTCCATTCTTCATGGTTAATGGTACGCCGCGTGAAGTATGTTTTTATGCCGAGCCAACATTTCTCTAACTTGGGCTGCATGATAATAAAACTGCAATGCATGC
>JAZHYW010016762.1:0-31084 GCA_037355805.1 Ixodes ricinus
GGCATGCTCCGCTGGCTCTCGGCTCGCCGCACGAGCTTTTCGCCCCGCGCGTTCCAAGAAACGATGCAAACTCGTCTTATAAAAGTACAAGGGCGCGTCGTATTTTTTGATTGTGAAAATGCACGTATATTTTACGTACATTTTTTACAGTGCAGGGTGGCTTCAACTTGGTTTGTTTCGGTTTCAGAGTTCTAGCGGCTTTTTATATGATTAAAGTCGTTTGCCTAATTTTGTGATAGAAATGTGTCCGTTGTAGCACACAACCAATAAAAAGAGTTATTCCGAGCCACTTTGAGAACTACGATGCGGTTTCGAGTGATAATTGTGGACTTTTTTACGAACATTTTGTGACACATCTGGATTATTCAGCCAGTGTTTTTCCGACATGACACGACACGTCGCCGTGAGTTGAGGTGCTATTTGACGGGAAAGTACTGAGGGGCATCCGCTCTGCGTCCGGTAGATAGCAGCTTGACACGCTGCTACACGTTTTTAAAACCCGGGTTAGCGCCCATATCTCCATTCCAGGAATTGCGATCGAGTGTGCATGGCAGCCATTAAGACGGTTGCTAAACTAACCGATGAAGAGCGCCGACCGCGTAGACACCGCACGTTTCACGTGCAACAAAAAGACGCGGCAATTCGCTACGCATGTTTTCTTGAAAGTCACTGCGCTCGTAGGAGCGTGTACTTGCTGTACAGAGGGGTCGTAGTAGCAAGTAACGCAGCCATAGCTAACGCACTTGTAATAAATGTCTAGTCCGGTCACCAGTGTGCGACACTGCGTGGGACTCACGAACCTAAACAACATGTCACGATGCGAGGAACGAGCATACTGTACAGTGCATATGGTTTAAATCCGGAATAGAGTCATAGACACATGCTGCGGGGGAGGGGAGGGGGGGGGGGGGTTACGAATGCGTAAGGCGAAAAGTCAGAAGCAGCAGCGGCCAGTGCGTTTTAGCCGGTGGGGACGGTAATTGGGTTATAGCGTAAGCGGCAATAACCCGTCGTTAAAGCGGTTGGATCACGGGCAGTGATTAGGCGGGGATAAGCGTGGATTGCTGGCGCGGCGGTGTTTGCTGCCTCGTTCTGGTATACGGTTCCAGCTTTCTTCTTCTCCGACCGAGGCAATTTACGGCTAGGCAGAGGCGTTAGTAAGGCCAAAGAGCCCGCATTATTAGAGCTTGTCTGGTGAACACGCGCTCAGGAGATATGCTCAAGAACAAATCGCAGACCAGGACCCGCGGTTACTAAACATTTGAGGCGAAATTGGATGCGCATTTCCAGCGCTTTTCACGAAGGCGAGATATTTCCAGTGCTGCGGGCGCATGCGTGGCCACTGATAATCAGCATAAGATGACTATTGCGCGAATGGTCAGAACGTCTTCATCAGATCAGTAGACAAAGAGTGCAACGCAATTAGGGGGTTGCCAAAAAACGGAAGCACATTAAAAAAAGATCATGAAAAGAATGTAGCAATAAAACGTTGACACTATAAAATATCTGTATTCCTATTTTTTGTTCTAATATTATTGTATTATAATGCATGTAAAAATAAAAAATAAAACATTGTTTTGCCATGTAGCTTTGCGCTCACGAAGAATCATTTTCATCTTGCTTTGTTTGTTTTCTCATTTCGACCGACGACACCAAAGAGGAGAATCATGAACAAGTGTGAATGTTAAGAGTAATAGTCTGACTGAATTACGAAACAACACACCGCCTTGCTCAGGCGTGCAAAAAAAGAAAAAAAAAACGAGGCATGGTAGTTGACGAGGTTGCTTGTTTTGACCTACTATACTCGAAAAAAGTGCACGTATAAAAACACGGGCATTATACATGAATATTTCGGAAGCATGCCGCATCTAGCTACCAGTCAAAGGCGGTCATATTTTCTAATAATACTGAAGATGCAATAACAATGCAGTGTAATCACCTCACTAAATACGCAAATCTCCCGTGTTCATGCATAGAACGCGACTAGTTCGTAAGGGTATTTCATTACGTAACAAATAACGAAATATAATTTAATTTCCTCGTTTGGTGGTATTAGACACGCAAAGGCCCAGTCATGATTGAACCCCTGCTTACTTTATCGCAGTGGCCAACGTTGAGCATGAAAAGGCCTCATCCTTCTTGCTTGTTCGTAAAACGACGACCAGATAGTGTAAGTCAATGTGAGCACCAGATGCGGCTTGTGCTTGCAACCTTAAAGATGAAGAATTGGCTGAACAGCTAAAGCGTCGAACAGGCATTCGCTCTAATTAAGTTGTTAAGAATGGCATGAAGATCCAAAACTGCTCTGAAAGCTAACTTATGTAAGTCTGTTTTGGTCGGTGACCTGGCATAAATACGGTTTGTGAAAACTTTGTGTGTTAACTCTTTCCTGACCACGGGAAAAGTAGCAATTTTCAGAGGATCCGCGCAAGCGGTTTTATTTTCCTAACTTGCGTATAAAAGAAAATCACACATCAAACTGTGGCCAATTTGTTGTTAAAAAAAAAACAGAGGTTGGTATAATATGAAAAAAAAAGATTTTGAAACGTAATTTAAAAAAAATACAATGTACGTGCGGAAGCCGTATCAATGCCTAAACTTCCACGACAATGTCTAGTTAAACGACAAGTCAAAAAAAAAATTCCGAATATATAACAATATGCCTTACACCAATAGATATTACTTCTGAAAGTCAGTGTGCTCTAACTAACGTTGCCTATTTTTTGGTTCGTCGCAGAGTTAGCCTCTGTAACACGTGTTCTTTTCAAAGAAAGAATGCTTATATTGGTGAAGCACAGATAGTACAGCTCACATCCCCAGCTAAATGCTTTCTTTGAGTTCTACCTTGGTTTTGTTATAGCATTGATTGCAGTTTCCTCATATTTAATAATTTGACTCGCCTTGTTCGGAACATAAAACCCGCAGAGCGGCTCAGGTGAGACTTGGAAATTAAAGTTGCGCTTACCGACAACCATCTGTTAAGCGACGCCTACAACAGATTTTAAAGTGTCCCGGGGCTTTCGAGGTCTACAAAATATGCCACAATAGAGTTGAGTTTGTAAATAATGCAATATTTGTTACGAAGGCTGGTGAAATCAGTTGGCCATATTAGACAAGTGCAACCACCTTTCCCAGTATTATCTTTTGACAGCCCACCACCTTGTGATAAAGCTTACGCTTACCTTGAAACCGAAACTAGCGTTCTTCGGCTATCCACGAGAATGTGGAATATATTTCTCCGCACTAAACTTAGTTTCTTGACGGCGCTTGGAATCCATCGATCACCGCTGATCGATGGCCTATGGGTGCGGTCAGGAAAGAGTTAAACATTGTTTTTGTTGCATGGATAGTGTAAAATGCAGAAGCACAAATAGTGGTACCGATGCGTATTTCACTTCGTGCTTCATAAATAGAAATGTGCGGGTGCGAACCGCTAATGTCAAATCACGCGCCAACGTTTGTGCACCTGAAATTGTACACAGATACCCGTTTTCACCCGCCTATTTGCCAAAAACCATGAACGGACAATCGTCGCTTGTTTGCTTTGCGTGGTGGTGACCACGGTTACAAAGCCAAACAAAACATAGTTCAAAAACAAAACTCATCTGTTGAAATCAAGGAGGTTGGAAGTACTAGGAGAGGGCACGTTGCAATATTGGTGAAGCCTAGTCATAAAAAGTTTAAACGATGTTGTGGCCAACGTGACCGCAGATCTTTCTGGCAATTGGTGCGCGTGACATGTCACGTGTGAGATGGATGGTTGATTCTAGAGCGCTTCCTTGCAGGCTTGCGCGCTCCGTCCGGTAGGTTTTATCAGATCGAAGGCTAGACTGTGGTGTATTCTAGTACACCATAGCGAGACGAAGGCTAGCTACGGTCACATGATGTGAGGAGAGTAAGGAGAAAAATGAGAAAGAGGCGAGGCGTCAAGAGAGCATGGCTTGTGGAGGCTACGCCACTGGCGTCATGCCCTCTCCTACCCTTCTATCCTCCTTGGTTGAAATGCATAACGCTTCAATAGCGATGTCCCCATTTTTTAGCAGAGACGCCAATCACTTTGTTGCGTCTTAAAAATAGTTTAACAACGTGGCAACGTTTCTTTTTTTATGAATATTTGTCCGATGTTATCGCTCGTTTGATTTTTTCTCTTTCCACAAAATCAAAGATAAGGTTTGGAACGTTTATTGCCGCATTGACAAATTTAGAAGCAAGCCTCCGTCGTCCTCCCGGAAACTCTCCCGCCAGGCATTTTTCGCTCCCAAACCCCTTCTCGCGTCGGGTCTCGCCGCGTACGCGCGATGCTTCCTATGTGTCATCGAAAATAATCCATGCGACTTAAAGGGAACGCAGAATAGCGTCTCCTCGCCTCGCCCGTTTCTTCCAACGAGCAATTAAGCTGCGAAGTTACGAGAGACCTACACTTCTGTGTGTGTGTGTGTGTGTGTGTGTGTGTGTGTGTGTGTGTGTGTGTGTGTGTGTGTGTGTGTGTGTGTGTGTGTGTGTGTGTGTGTGTGTGTGTGTGTGTGTGTGTGTGTGTGTGTGTGTGTGTGTGTGTGTGTGTGCGTGTGTGTGTGTGTGTGTGTGTGTGTGTGTGTGTGTGTGTGTGTGTGTGTGTGTGTGTGTGTGTGTGTGTGTGTGTGTGTGTGTGTGTGTGGTGTGTGTGTGTGTGTGTGTGTGTGTGTGTGTGTGTGTGTGTGTGTGTGTGTGTGTGTGTGTGTGTGTGTGTGTGTGTGTGTGTGTGTGTGTGTGTGTGTGTGTGTGTGTGTGGTTTATATAGCCGCCGATGTTGCCGAAGAAAAGGCGGGAGAAGAGTGTGGTGGCAAGGGCCTTCGTGAACAGGCGCTTCAAAAGAGGGACTAATATCTCTTGCTCTCTCTTCGCGCTCTAATTTCTTTTAATGTCCGAGCTCGGGGTTACAGTTTCCCGTCGCGAAGCCTGGAGGTAGCAAGGCACGACACGGCACCGAAGCGGCAGGTTGCTGGCCTCATCTTCCGGGTTAGTCTGTTAACCCGAAGATGAGGCATTTATTTATTTATCTATTGAGGCATTTTATTTATTTATTTATTCCCTCAGGGCCCGAATGCCTTCGGGCCCTGAGGGAATAATAAATAAATAAATGAAGTCGTCGCGACAAGGACTTGTTGCACCTCTTCCGTCGCCAGAGGCAGTCCCTCCCAGTGGCCATTAAAGAAAATTAAAATGCCAAAAGCACAAAAGCTTTCAAAGAGATATAAAAGCACCTCAGCACATTCACAAATCAAGAAGAAAAAAAAAGGCCGGACAGTTCGCAGTTTTTGCAGCCGAAATGAATATGAACAATATCTGTACACCCTTGTAGCTGCGCCTAAAACTAAGTTCAAAATGGTATTGCAGATTATATATATTTATTTTGTTTGGGGGAGGTTGTAGCTGTAGGGAAATTCTGAACTTTTCTGAAGACTTTCGTCACGTTGCTATTTTTCTAAGTTTTCCGGCAGTTCGTTTTTAGTTGTTTATTTTTATTTTTGTATAACCGTTGAAAATTAACGTTTGTTGACTTTTAACAAAAAATGCAGAGGTTCGTCAAGCCGCCCCAGCTCGACAAAAGAAAGTGGAATAGCTTTCGTTTAAGGATTATGAAAATAACATTTTCTACCCTGAATTCTGTCTGAATGACACCGCAATACACACAGTCAAGGAACATATTATTGTTCATCTTAAGGAACATCTTATTGTTGGTATAAATTTATTCTGCAATCTACGAGCCTATGAAAGTGTCTCGTGAAAATGCAAACACTTTAAACACCCAACAGAACACGCACCCACTCGGATTCGCAGCTATTACCACAACGAAAGACGAGGTCTAGATGGTGCATTGATTCAACTGCAGCAACGAGGGCGACATTTTATATTCTGGGAGTTTGGTCGCATTGCTTCGACTGCAACAACGAGTGCGAAATTTCATATTCTGGGAGTTAGGTCGCAGATTTTGAATTAACCTAGGTTTAATCTTTATCGGCGCTTCTTCATTTGCTGGACTCAATTCGTAAATTACAGTGACTAAATTCGGGGATTGTTATGCTAAGAAATAACAGAAGAGGATTTGTTCCAAAGTGTATTTGAATTCTTCATAACACTCCGAAGTGATTTCCATCAACCCTGAAGACGCGACGTTCTTCCACTCCAAGTACTGGGGGTTATTGTATCTAATAAAGGAAAATACAAAGGTTTAGAACTTCAGATATCTAACCCCTAACCAATGAAATTCTGCAACTCTAGACTTTATGTTTTATAATTTACGTTTGTGCCCGTGCTAATGGTGTTATGATAAAACATGCTATGCAAGAAATAATTAATTTTCATGCATGAACTTTCAAGTATATATTTTCCCTCCAATGGAATTATTGCATTTTCGACTTAATATTTTATGAATGTTATTTTTTTATCTTTGCCTGGCTTCTCTATAGGTGTGTCTTTTAGTATCCAACTTTAATAGGTTAACTTTATAGTCCGAAAAATAAATTAGCTTAATTTTGTTCGACTCCAATAAATTGTACTCGCCATGCCCTACTTCTAAATCAAAATAATGCAAGTTTATTTTGATTTGAATTTAAGTTATCAAAAATATTGTTTTGTAAACAGACCTTAAAGG
Source organism: Ixodes ricinus (assembly GCA_037355805.1). Lineage (NCBI taxonomy): Eukaryota > Metazoa > Arthropoda > Arachnida > Ixodida > Ixodidae > Ixodes > Ixodes ricinus. Next base: position 6,632 of record JAZHYW010016762.1, read on the forward strand.
ACTTTTAATCTTTATAGCTGTATTAATTTCTGAATTTCTTGGGTAATTGAGAAGTGTGGACTCAAGTTTTGCGCAGAGTGCTGAGAAAGAATATATATATATATATATATATATATATATACCGCCACCCTGCTCTCTCTCTCTATATATATATATATATATAACGTGGTGAAATGTGCCCATGCGGAAAACTAACTTATAAGATTTAATTTGATGATGAACCCAAATTTGTGCTAGTAAATTGAGAAATAAGGAGCTCGAAGGTAATGTTTGCGCCAAGTGTGTCGTGCAGTGGACGTTCCTTTAATATACACATGCCACATGTTTTCAACTTTTTGACTGCATCACATCGTCTCACCCTCGCTCATCCAAATGGGTGATCAAGCTCATTTAACTTCAATGAAGCAAACACACGGCCGGCACGAATCCAGAAAGCTGACGAAGGTGTGGCCAACATGTGCCGGGATTTCTCTCTTCCCTCTCACCACTAATAAAATAAACAGGAGGCTGACAACGAGGCTCCGGTGAGCCAAGTGCATTTCAGTGCGGATAAGGGGCGTCGGGCTCCATCGTTATACGGAGGGTGGGTCCATTATTTTATGAACTGTGCGATCATGGGAACGCTTTCACCGAAAACAAAAGTCCGCCAAGATACCGGCTTGGCCACGCCGAGCTCAGCGAACGCCACGCGCGGGGACCTGTCGACCAGGGCTGCACGCGCGGGGACCAATCGACCAGGTCGTTGGTGGGGGCCATATACTACTGCCCCATCCTCCTCCTCCAACACACAGAAGCTCAATCTCACTGCACACAAGCGCCCGGCTGGCTGCCGATTCTTGTGGAGAATATACAACCCGTGGAGGACCTTTTCTAAGGGGGACCACTCAAGTTCCTTCTCGTCGACTTTTACTCGGTGCGGCAAAAGGTATCTGCAATTGCCGCATATCTCCGGCGGAGCAAATGCTCCGAGTAAACATTGTAAAACAATGAAGCGCGCGATTTCTTCGCAGCTTTGTTTGGTGGATGCTCCCCGTTCATTTTCGCCGGCAATGTCTCGCCCTCGTGGACGGGCATATTTAAGCGCGTCCAAGGCGGATTAGAACGAGGGCTTCTTCGACCAGGCGGGCAATCAACGTTACTCACAATCTAGCTAGCCATTTTGACTGCGACGGGCATTTTTTTTTTTGTCGGTCGGAGTCGACGTGTCTGACATAAATAATAAAATTAAAACATTGTGGTGAAGTCAGAAGGGACCAGTTACCAGAGCGGAGAGCGTGTAATTAAAAGTTGGTTGCGTTTATTGATCTGAAAGATCAATAAACGCAATTTTATTTTTTTTGCATTACAAGTTCTGGCGTTGAAATGATATGATCCCGCCTACCCAATGTTATTGTCTTAGTAATTAATAGGGCTGGGCGTCGATTAAAAGTTTTAACCCGATTAATCGCCACCCTTTAATCGATTAATTAATCAATTAGTCGGTTGCGTTAATTTTTATAAATAATATAATAAAAAGAATGCAACAACTCGTCTTGCCTTTGAAGACTTATTTTACTCTCTGTTACACGGCACAAAGGACATTTAGAATTGAGGATACATATAGTCAGTCGCGTAACAAGGGGGGGGCGGGGCGGGAAGGGGGGGGGGCGGACCGCCCCGGGTGCAGCGCTCAGGGGGCTGTCGCGGCGGGCCAGGAGAGCGAGGGGGGGGGGGGGTCACGGCGGGCTACCGCCCCGGGTGCCGCTGACCCTCGTGACGCCACTGCATATAGTTCAACGATTCAAAGACTCACATGTTTTTGCTCCAGCTCCGAAGACAAAGAAGTTGGTCCACATTCTCTGACAGGAAGACAAGAAGTCGTATCTTGGGCGATGCTTTTTTCTTTTTTCAGAGAAAGGAACCTCGATGAGAAGGCGTTGATTGTTGTCTGCGGTTTGGTGGATGGTCCTTGCTGCAGCTACAAGGGTACTTCGCTTGTAGGCGATACGGAAGCGAGCTTACGCTTCCACTGTACGAAAACGGCTTTTTGCAGATGATGCAGTGGACTTCCTTCAAATTAAATTTTTACCGCTGGAGCTTACTTTAAACCCAAACTTTCCAGCGAGATTGCCCTTCATACTCGTGAACTCGTTCATTTTAGAGCGCAGCTCTTAGGCGCCCATTTCTGGCTTGAGCGGCGTCGCCGTCGCCGTCGCCGTCGCCGTCGCCGTCGGCGTCGCCGTCGGCGTCGGCGTCGCCGTCGGCGTAACCGCGCGGTGCATGATGGGTAATTTTCCCCGCTAAATCTAGCGGAAAATTTCCCCCGCTAAATCTAGCGGGAAATTTTCCCCGCTAAATCTAGCGGGAAATTTTCCCCGCTAAATCTAGCGGAAAATTTTCCCCGCTAAATTTAGCGGAAAATTTTCCCCGCTAAATCTAGCGGGAAATTTTCCCCGCTAAATCTAGCGGAAAGTTTTCCCGCTAAATCTAGCGGAAAATTTTCCCCGCCAAATCTAGCGGAAAATTTTCCTCTAGATTTAGCGCGAAAATTTCCCGCTAGATCTAGCGGAGAAAATTTTCCGCTAAATTTAGCGGGAAAATTTCCCGCTAAATTTAGCGGGGAAAGTCCGCCCCCCCCCTCCTCGAGGTCACGTGACCCCCAGGCCACGTGACCCCCTCTCCTCGAGGTCACGTGACCCCCCCCCCCCGTGCCTTCCCCTCCTCCTCAAGAGCTGCGCTCTAATCCGGCGTTACAGGGAGTTGTAAACGGCTTTAATTTGTTTACGTGCCGAATACTGGAACAAGTAACCATGGCGTTGTTAGCTTCCCAGCTTGTTTTTCTGCTTGTTTGTCTTCCCTGGGCTGGATGTGTAATAGATTCTCAACACGTGAAATTTCGCGGTCGCGCGGGGATCAATTACGGGCCCGGCTTGTTCGTCTTGCCTCGGCAGAGCTGTAATGTATATCCTCAAACACGTGACGCTTCGCGAGCGCGAGAATTGAACCTTGCTCATAGCACCGGGTTGGGAACGGACTTCTTTTGAGTACCAATTAAAAAACAGATTAACCGGTTAAAAAATTTGATCGCGATTAAAGCCTTAATCGATTAATCGTAAGGTTAATCGATCAATTGCCCAGCCCTAGTAATTAGGCATTCACTCTATTATCTATGAAACTTGTGGGGTCATCATTTGAGAGCCATAAGAAAACCTTAGAACCTAACGCAAGAATCGGCCTACAGTGCGCGGTTTATGACGCTTCTTAACGCGGGGTCACATTGCCTATAAATCATAGAAAAAACCCTCTGCAAACAGATCCAAACGCAAGTCACCACGAGATTCGTGCTTGGAATGCCGCATGGCAACAAGTTCATGGAGAAACTTTGCTCGCGGCATTCGAACCACAGGTCTCGCGGTGACTAATGTCTGAAAACTGTATTTTGTATGATGTGTGAGCAGTGTGATCCTGGCTCTAGTGTTCTGCCTGTTTGATGCGCAACCGCATACTTTCATTTGAGGATTATCTTATGGTACGGGCTGTCGCCTTCCCGCGGTGCCACGGCTCTCCTGAGCCAATAAAGATTATTATTATTATTATTATTATTATTATTATTATTATTATTATTATTATTATTATTATTATTATTATTATTATTATTATTATTATTATTATTATTATTATTATTAAGTTCACGAGTTCACTGCCGCCGAGAACGAAGATAGGAAAAACAGAACCATATCGCCAGAAACGGATCGTCTCGCTCAAAGTGAGCAGCGTGGTGCGTATAAATCCACACTTCACGTCTCGAGACACGAGACCGTAAAGAACAATTTTTCAGCACTCCAGGCTGCAAAGTATACGCGCACGTCGCATGAACGCGGCTCGGTAAAAAAGAGAGCGAACAACGCAATCCATCTCCCGCTCAGGCGTCGGCTGTCGGCTTTCGCGAGAATGTTCTTGGCGCGAAGACAGTCGCATCTCTCCCGACCAGCTAACGCAAATCCGAGAAAAACCGTTACTTCCGCAAACGTAAGTTTGCGAAACGTGTTGTTGCCCTTCACGTACTCTATTTGGGCGCCGATGCCCGCAGAAAGCAGTCTCCTAAGTGTAGACAGTGAGGCACCGTATACGTTTGGTCTATAGACATTGGAAAAATTCCTTCACAAAAACATAATTGTAGATCGATCGCTGCAACCGCAACTAAGAGTCCTGTATACTGATGATTTTTTCTTGCAAATCACCATCCGTTAATACAGACTTTGATTCGATGCAGTCCTTAAAACGGAGTGCCATCACGGGTGAATCACCAGCATGTGAAGTCTTCAAGAACTCCTCAAAGACAGTTATTTTATATCCCTGGCGACTTCAAGCTCTTCTCTGAAAGAGTTTCATCGCTCTCGATTTTTTACTTACATTGTACGTATCTGGAATAAAACGGTCATTGTTACAATGTAGAACAATTTTATTGTGTATAAATGGCAAATGGATTGCTTTCCATGAGCATATATATTATTGAACTGTCATTGAGTGGTGTCCCCTACATTTATATTTGTATCGATTAATTTAATAAGGAGAAAGATGGTGTGGCAAACCAATAAAAGGGACCCTGAAATGATTTTCCAAGTAATTTCTCCTTGGCTTCAATCCCCAACTCACAATCGAAATGAGAAATCACGTGGTCGTTACGTGCGTGGTCGCCTGATGCGATGAATCCAAGCTTCCACCGCGCTTTTAAGCACACCATGAAGCTTGTCATTCGCAAGTGATGATAAGTGGCTATACGGCACTCATTGGCAACGAGCGCAGAACCAAATATTCGTCGCCGGATTAATTGTTGACGAGGGCATACATCCGAGTGAAAAAATGCTCGTGTTCAATGCGTGGCTGGGTCCGGCTCATGTGCTTGGGCACCACGGATGCATCACAGTGAAAAGGCGAAGAGTTTGAGAAGGAAAGGAGGTACGAAATAGTCCGCTATATTTTCAAATTCCTGTACCAAGAAGCAGGCTTTTGACTTTCTACCTTCGTGTACTAATTTTAGTTTGACGCACTAAAGGATATGCGATTAAGAAAATCCAAATTTATCCCAGCCCAAAATTGATTTCATGATCCCTTTAGGACGAGATCACGAAAAAAAAAAGCCTACAGAAATAATTTTTGATCTCGGATTCTCCATCTGCTAAATGCCTGTGCTAACTGGACTCCATAATAATAAATAAAGATATTAATCACCAACCAAATCCTTGTTTAAAGAGGGTACCCTACGCTTGACGTGCTCGGTCTCTTCTTCAGGGGTTGACTGTGACTATGGCCGTTCAGGAGCAGTATTTTTTCTTCTACTACGGCTGTGTCTTTCGTTTTGCATCGGTGAGGTGGCGAAGTATGTTCACGTAGACGGTGGGCAGAGTGATGATGGAACTATTTATGTTTACTGGCGTCGCTTAAATGCGCCTGGATACAATGAAAAGTCTATGTCTGGGATTCGTCTCAATGGCAAGGATGCTGGTGTTGGCAAAATCAGTCCTGTGGTCCTTGACGTCGCAGTGCTCAGCTACAGCGCTGCGTTCATGGTTAACTTGTCTGTTTTATTTATATTTAGAACATTCCAGAGGACCGTGGCTGACTGAAGCAGATGAAATATTAAGCAAACAAACTCACAAAAGGGGAGTTACGAAATTAGCGCAGTGGTTAATTAATTAGCGCAGTGGTAGAATGTAGAGCTCACAATCGTACGGTGCTCTGTCCGATTCCCGTTGAGGCGGCCTTTAAAATTTCGTTCTTTCTCCTCCGCTTACCCTCTTTTATGTAGAGGTTTTCCTCCGAAGTACGTGTTTTACATCTCGTAACGTTTTCCGTGGCGTTCCGTTAACTTTTGCTCGTGTACCCCAGCCCTTGAAAATTTTTGCGGCACTAATAGGATATAGAAATAGCACCTATCAGTTGCCTCCTAAAAGTTGTTAGCCTAACAAGGCTAGATGGAATTAATTGTTATTCCGAAATTGCATAAGAAACGAGAGAAAAAAGAGATATAGAATTTTTAGTGCATGCAACCTGTTACGAGTGTTGATTATTGCACCTTGTATTTTGTATCAGTAGCGGGTCTATGTTGCTGTACCATTCGTTGTCGTGAGCAGTAAAGTGGAAAGGAAGGATAGGGTGTAGTGAGAAGACAGGATCTCGACGACGCTCAACACCTATGTGCTGAATTCGTGCCGACTGGGCACGAATTCCCACGAATTTCCCCAGTCCATCATATTTGCACTCGCCTAGGTCATCCATGTAAATTTAATCCCATTTTCTCCAGGACTAACTCCTACTGGTACTCACCTCTACCATTATGCATTTCGGATTGGAACAGCCTACTCTCAAGCTTGGTGAGAACAAATGACTATAACAATTTTACGCAGGAGCTTGTTAAGTTGTAAGGTGTTTGTGTAATGATGCTTTTTTGTCTCTTTCTTGTTCTCATCGGTGTTTTTCCAATTTTAATATAAGTAATGTGTATTTGATGTAACCCCCTCACAAGAGGTCCTAATAAAATAAATTAAATTAAATTAAATGTTCTAAAAGAGACGGGTTCTCTTTTCGCGGCTCCAGTCCGACACACGGAATCAATCGTGACCGAGATGAAAAGCTGGCCAATGACAGGCTGTATCTAAATTAGCGCTAATAAAAAAAAAAGAGACTTGGGGCGTGTCCAAATTATGAAGTGAATGTGGACAGGCTAAACGAGGAGTCGGGCGATATTAAAAAGTGCGCGAAACCAGAACGCCAGCCCCTATTCCCATTAATATTTACTCCAGCAACTCAGAAAGAGGGAAACTGTTATTTGAATATTATTTTAGCTTCCATTGCAATGTTTTTGCTCATCGCTTCACCATACGCACAAGTAAAATGACGGCTGCAGTATTAGGCCGCACGCTTGCGCATATGCGCGGTGTGCAGGTCTCGTAAACACACACAATTTTACACCGATCGAAAGGGCAGTTGCGTCTGCCATGTGAAATAGTTGAATATCACCCCAAAAATACCTAAACTGAAGCGTCGTCGGAAGCATTTTTTTTATTTGTAAATTATACTAATCGTATTATAAGGTATGGATGTTACAAGAATCCAAGTCAGTAAAAAGTAAACACCATAATTGACGCGTGCATGAAAGTCCTCATGCGAGTGGCAGCCTAAACAACTTAGCGCGCATACCCAGCGTGCCTGCCTCCCGTACGAGCAAATATACTGTCCCTACAGATGTTGTAAGGGGAACATAAATAAGCGAACTTGGTCGTAACTTAAAGCCATGAAGCTTCAAAGACCCGAACCGCTATCAACAACGTCCATTCTTAGATCCTAGCATCTACACTCACCGCCTTCCTGAAACGCCTGAAACATGTTCGACAGCTTCCTGGGCCACCCCGAACCCTTCGCTGCATTTCCCTCCCTATCATCTACAGTTGAGTGCGTCACGTGTGGCGTCACGAGGGTAAAATTTCCCCGCTAAATTTAGCTGAAAATGTTTCCGCCAAATTTAGCAGGAAGTGCTTCCCTCGTGAAGTCACACGCGACGTTACGTGTGACGTTATGATGGGAAAAGTCCCATCATGCACCGCCCAATTACTCCGACTTCAACGGCGATGGCGACGCCGCTCAAGACAGAAACGGGCGCCTAAGAGGTGCGCTCTAAAAGAAACACTGCGGGTTTCATTTCACCGTGGTTGTTCGTCGAAGATTACAAATGTGACCTGGCGATTCTCGTAGCGGGGCTTTTTTTAAAACAGTGTTTTTGATCATAAGACTATTCCGAAACGGGAACTTCATACCCAAAGTTTTGGATAATTAACTACGTTATTAACTCCATGGGGTGAATATTCCGCGAAAAATCGACGAATCTTACCTGGCGGCTTTTTCCATGTGTGTGGCATCAGCAAAGTGGCTGCTACGTCGCAGGCAAAGTGAGCGTGCCGTCGAGCGAAGTTCGTCAGTTATGTGTCGCATAAAAGCTGGACTCTATGGGGAGAATATGCTGCAAAAAGTTGACGAATTTTGCCCGACGGCTTTTCGCTCTGCGCGTGTGACCAGCGAAGTGGCTGCTACGTCGTACCAAAGCAAGCGTGCCGTCGGGTCAAGTTCGATGAAATTTAGCTTTAATTCGCTCAATCAAGTTCAGCCTTTAAAGTGTAATGCAACTCGTTAATTTCTTCTCTCAGGTATACGTCCCTGCCAATGACAGCATTATAAACAAGACCACTAAACTGAAACAAGCGAATTGCAGAACAAGTAACGTCCACAAAGTGCCTACACCTGACCCGAAAGGAATCAGACCTGGAAAGATACAAGAACCAGAATAATTTAACAATTCCTGCCATGACCTTGAGCGACTTAAAACGACCTTACAGAACCCGACAGGAGCGTCCAGTGTTGAAGACATATTTAGTTGTTGGTTGTTGTAGATATCACACAATAAAAACAAAAGTTTAAACAAAAAGAGAGCCAAAATTGAATTCCAGACGATACGAAAGAAACAAAAAGATCGGAAAGATTAGATCACGCATGCATATGGAGGACTCTTCCAGTGATATTCTGTTGTCAGTTGTATTTACGCAGTTGTTTAGGCGCGGATGTCACGGATTACAAAAATGTGGTTTGGGCAAAGCATGAAACGACAGCCACACCAGTCCCGCGAGTGCTTTCGACTCAGGGAAAATGTATCGAGAAGGTGGACATACCTGCCCACATTCTAAGCGGCAGGCAGCTGCAGGAAGATAGTAGAGAGTTTTAGGGAACCGTTTTTGCACATCCGATACGGTACGATGGGCCCTCCGGTACGAACTGCGCATGCGCTTGTCTTCTGGGATCTTACCGTAATGCGGTGGTCGAACCGTAAGGCACGACCGGCACGACCAATGGCCGACAGGGACAGTCTCGCTTGGTTAGCAAAACGGCTATTTCTCTGGCGGAGAGAGCCTGCCGTGGCTTCAAACAAGAATAAAATAACTCCCGGTAGTGCCTGGCAGGAGCGCCATATCTGACAGCAAGTGCATAAAGGTGGATTCAGCAAATAGGAAAAAGAATGCAGAACAAAACGCAATAGGACATCCTCAATAGAGATAAATTAATATTTAGCAAGAGCAAAAATCGTCCGCTCAGTAGCTCAGTGGATTGGCGGCGAAACAACCTTTTTTTGTGTCAGGGAAAGGGGGGTCTGGGACTTGTAAACGTGAAACTCAAGCTTAGGGTGCAATTATACCTGTTTTTTAGAGATGAACAAAGCCCGCTCATCACAGCTGTTTTTGAGAGCTAGGCGGCAGCTTCCTTCGCGAGTGGCTCGCAGGGGCGAAAGAAACCTCTCGGGCACGCGTGCTGAGATATTATAGGGAAACAGCAGCAGCCATCAGGTATTTTGAGGCAATATTCTCAGGGGAGTACTTGGAAAAGGTCAAGAGGAAAACACTGTACTGGGACACCCTGGACATGTTATATCCGCCCCCAATTTACCGATCATGCGTGGGAGTCATAGCAGTTTCGACGGACGTGTTTCACCGGGTCCGCAGATATCCCGTGAAAATCGCGATGAAAAATTTCTTTGTGCGTTTTCATTTTGATTTGCTGCCCGTAAAGACGTGGCTGGTGAAAAAGGGCTTTTTTGAGCCATGGTCAACGAACTGTGCTCTCTGTCCGTTCCCCGAAACATTGGAGCATGTTTTCCTATACTGCACGAACGCCGAGTTGTTTTGGGCTGAGTTGAGAGCGGAACTTTGCATTGATTTATATGTGGGTTGGGAACAAGCGAAGTTCCTAAAGTTCGAGACGTGTCCTTCGGTCAGGGCGTGGGAGATCATTACTCTGTTGGGACTATGGGCTCTTTGGAGGTCAAGGACGGACCACCTGCACGTGGCAGAGGGTGGCAAACCAGCCTGGCGTCATTTTGTGGAGGGTTTTGACTATGTGGCCTCGCTGACAAAGGAGGCAGCACTGCCGGGACTGGAATGCTGGGAATAGCTATCCACACGACTGCAAAGACGAACGCGGAAACAGCAAATGGCACCTGGTTAGGGCGGCCTGAAATGCGAAGGCGTTGAACAGGACACGGCCGGGTGCTCTAGTGTGCATTATAGGCCGATCTCTCGAACTTTAAGTGATGGTTTAGAGAATTTTGCAATATGTTATAAATATTCCTTCTGTAATGCTATTCTGTAAAATTTTGTAAATAAATGTTCTTGTTAAAAAAAAAAAGCTTAGTGGATTGGAGCGTCAACTTCGTCACCTCGTAGGGGAGTGGTAATGGAAAGTTCAAATCCAGTTGGCCCAAACAATTTTTTTTTCTTTTCATAGCTTTTTTTTATCTTCATATTTTACGTTTTTTTATATATTATGTTTTTTATATTTTATGTTTTTGTTTTTTAAGTTTTTAAATTTAAAATTTTTAAAATTTTAAGTTTTTTTTCATAATTAAAGTTTTTTATATTTTAAGTTTTTTTTTCATATTTTAAGGTTTTTATATTTTAAGGTTTTTTTTTCATATTTAAGTTTTCTTTTTATATTAAGTTTCTTTTTTTTATACAAACGTTGGTATGTGCATTTCGAGCACTTATCACCCGTTTTACAGCTGCTTTATGATTGAAGGTTATCTGTAGTGTCAACAGAGTGAGCAACAGCCTTCTGCATCAAGGCTCGGGATACTTTTTAGTTTAAAAATGTTGCATGAATTAAAATTTTCTGTTCTAATGCTAATCACATATATCCTATAAAACGAGCCCTTTAAATATTGGGTGATAGTTTTAATAAGTGCACAGCAGTAAAGTTACAGGTTTTCCTTTATTTTTCTTTTTCGTGGTCGTACCGTACACCGCTCAACGATCGGTTCGCGGGCGTACGACCGTGATCGTCTGCTATCTTTACCGTAAGAGAGCAACATGAGCGCCGTGTCTACCTCCGTCCCTCCGCCTCCTCCTCGCAAGCGGGTTTCAGCGGAAGATGATATCTTCCTACTTCGGGAGGTGCTAGGCGCTAATCCTTTTTAGATGCGGAGCATCTCTTGCTCGGGTCTATGTCCCGCGGCGTCGGCGTCGTAGTCCGCACTCACACTACGCATGCGCAACTCTCCTCCTTCCCTCTCTCCAGCAGCGACGCGTTACTCTCTCCGCTCTCTTTCTCTACCAGCTGCGTGCACTTCGCGTGCGTTCGCTTCTACTCACACCGCGCGCGCATGCGCAACTCTCCTCCTCTAGTCTCCTCTCCTTCAAGTGTGAATATAAGCAGCGGTAGCGCGCTACGCGTGTTCAGTTCAGCGCTGTTGACTCCACTTCACTCCGTTCTTCCAATGAAGTGTGATGGAAGCAACAGTCTCGTCAGTTAGTGGGATGGCGCAAGCAAGCGCCAGCACCACCCCACAAACGAACAGCAACGCTACGTCCACTAAAGACAAAAATTACACCATCTTCCCGAGGGGAACCATGGGGTGATGCGGAGCATCGCGGAGTTTCCAACAACGTTCACGCGATGTGTGGTAACCAACGCAAGTTCACAACGTAATAACACGCAAGTTAACAACGTTACTAACAACGTCACTAACACCATTAATAACACCGTTAATAACGATCCGCGATGCTCCGCATCACCCCATGGTTCCCCTCGGGAAGATGGTGTAATTTTTTTACTACATCCCTTTGGAATGACGTCCTTAAAGGCTTAAACGCGGCGTCGAAAAAGAACTTCTCGTTGCGAGGAGCGAAGGAACGGATTGACCTCCTCGTAACTTTGTACAGGAAAATGACCGCCTCAACTTGAGAAAGTGAGTATATTTTTGTTATTTTTGTATTTTATTCGCGATTTAATATTCCTAGTTTTATTTGTCTACAACTTTCTTAATACTCAGTCCTGCAATGGGCCTCGAGGGAAAGACACAGGATCGCTGGCAGACGACTTCGAATGTTGATGATAAGCGCGCGCGAGCCTGTTCTTATTTGCGTGTCAAATCGAGTTTGCTGTCGGCGACTTTTCAGCATATGAGGACGTGGTTGGAGTAAACATCATATTTGGTATGTAAAACACCAAAGCTTGCCCACTAAGACCGTATGACTTACAAAACAAGTTGCCATGTACGGTCAAGGAACTATTTTATTCCCCGAGAATATAAATCGGGTAAACTAAAAAAAACACAAAAAACAATACGGTGGCAAACGAGCCCCTGACACTCAGATTCAGCCGTTGGTTGTCAACGTCTCCGGGCTGCACAGCGCCAATCGGAGATGGGGCAGATCCTCCTCTTGGAACCTGCACTGCCGTACGACGTCCTCCTCCTCCATCGACGCCAAGTTGAACGTCCCATACCTTGCCGCCAACAAGCGCATTCTCTAGTGCGCAGACAGTCGTACAAAAGAACGTTTTCTAAATTGCTTTCGCCAAATAGAGCCTACTCCAAGTCATCGTCAGAAAGATCGAGCGCCATTGTTGTCGGAAAGCTCGTCTGCTCCTTTAGCAGACGAACGTTTTTAGCAGACAAACTATAAGTAGGTATACATTGTATTAGGTTCTCTATATGATTAGGATGCGATTTTTATTTACTTCAGTTTCTGCGATTTGTACAAACACACGCAAATATCTACATTCTCACAACGAGGCCGATGCAGGTTTCCGTTGCCAGGGGGCGCGACCTGTACCGATCGTCTGCTCTCGTCTGAAAATACGGTTCCCCCAAAGCCGTTTAGAGGCACACGATCGGTCCACTCGCCTGATCCAAGGTATCGATCGTTTTAATTATCGATCGTATTTTGTTCCGGTTCTCTAAAACTCTCTAATAAAGTGTAAATCAGTACGGCACGCCGATACAATATACTATGGTGTACGGTAGGGCATGATATGGCATTTGGTATTGCATGGTATGGCATGGTGTGATTGACAAGGTGGGGTATAGTATGGCAAGGCGTGTAAGGTATCTGTCATGGTTTAATGCATAATTTATTGTGGTATTGTGTAATATGCTAGGCCAATTCCTTGGAAGGGTATGGTTACGAAGTTTATTTATGGTATATGTTGTGGTTAGGAGAAGGTATGGTATGTACGTTATGGTATGGTGTGGTGTAGTATGGTATGATATGGTAAGATATGGTGTGGTATGGTATCGCATGGTATGGTAGAGTATGGTACGGTAGGTATGGTATGGTGTGGTATGGTATAGTATGGTATGGTATGGTATGGTATGGTATGGTATGCTATGGAATGGTATGGTATGCTATGCTATGCTATGGTATAGTATGCTACGGTATAATACGGCATAATATGGTTTGGAACACTTTTAATGGGCAAATATGTGACTTCGTAGTCTTCACAATTATATTATTCACGGAAAGTTATAATTTACAGGCCTATATAAAAACTAAATTCTCATCCTTCCTTATTACACATAAAATAATACGTATGACTTAACAGCTGGTGACACTGGGCATTATGGTTCTCTAACAGGATAGCTTGCTGGGCTGGTTGGTTAAACGACATATTAAAAACAGCAGCAAAGGACGGGGCACAAGTACAAGAAGGACACGGGACATACAGCGTATGTACTGTGTCCTTTTCTACTTTGTGTCGCGTCCTTTTTGCGCTGCTTTGGAATATTATTGTTCTCGCATCTCATGTCCCACAAATCACTGTTAATAACAACCCTACTGGGGGGTGCGGGCCACAACAAGACTAATACATCAGTGTAAGATGGAGGTGTATACAATAAAAAGTATATGTGTTAAAAGTAGGCAGATATATTTCCTGCACTCGTTATACAAATTTTGCGAGTTTCAGGGACCGTTTACATACATGCAGTGTTTCCACGTGTGCCCCATTTTCTCACATAATGCAAGAAATGATACAGTGACTAAGAGTGACTAGAGGTGACCGCCCCTGTTTTGACACCAATTATCAATGATCATCAAGTAGCTAGACTACAATTGGGGTAAAGTAACGCTCGACTTAATTTTTCGGCTGCGCCGTTCGGTTGAGAATTGGTGGCGGACAAAGCATGAATATCACGAAAAAGTTGGGCTGTTCTTTTTTTTTTTCGAAAGACTTCACTTTAAATGCTAACACATGTGAAATATTTTGAGATCCCTCCACTGAATAAAATATAGCTCGTCTCTCGAAACTGCGAAACTGTAAAATAAAAATAACAAAACAAAATCTAGTCTGGTTCTTTTTTTGTTTGGCATCTGTGGACAGGCGCTTTTGAATCAGCCCCTGAGAGGATGGAAAAGGTTAGGGAAAAAATTATTTCCATCCATATTTTTTGTTTTGCTTTTACTTTTATGTACAAAGTCGGAGTGAACAGTGGCTGACAATGTAGACTCACTTGGACCACGGTTTCGAGCCAGATTTTCCGGAACAATGCGATTGTCCGGTTTCCAACAAGAGCTGTCAAACTTCGCACGCGAAATCGAAATTTGAAGCCGAATCAGAAAAGGCAATAGTGATGCAACAGCAACGTGGGCTCTGGTTTCCTAAGCTACATCGAAGGGAAGTGGTGACCAGAACTAAGACGAAGGAAGTGGGGACGACATCGGGCAGGAAACAGACATCGCGGGTCAAAATATGAACCGAAGAAAAGGAAGGAGGGAAGAGGGGGGGGGGGGGTAACTTCGTGTTTACGAACAGTTATCGAGGTACTTTCGCTCCTGGGTCGCTTGAGCTGGTCTAGCCAGATCGGACTCTGTGGCGGGACCACGCTGACCGGGTGTGTTCAGACGCGCCGCCAGTCTGTGCCGCCGCGGCAAGGCTGTCAGAGCGACGACAGAGTTTGATGAATTGATCATTGGAGAAGACATTACCGCCGATAGAAGACATGGAAAGGTCGTTCCCTGGGTCGGGCCACGCTTCCGTCTATAGTGCACCACTGAGCCTTTCGTATGGTTAGAACGACTGTTTTTAACGATTTATATTTGTGGTGCAAATATTTACACAGCGATGAGTAAATCTTCTAATAAAATAGCGAGCTTTAAGCCGGGGGTCACACTGCTTATACATCATACAAAGGAGAGTCTGCATCCAGATTCTAACGCGAGTCGCCGCGAGATGCGTGCTTCGAATACGGCATGGCATGGGTTCAAGGAGTATACTTGGAACGCGGCATTCGAACCACGGATATTGCGGTGACTCCTGTTTGCAGGCTCTCATTTGTATGATGTACGTGCAGTGTGACCCTGGCTTTAGTAGATGGTTGAAACGCAGTGCCGACCAGGCAGGGTGTAAGATAGACAGGTGGGGAAACGAGAGCCAAATGAGCGACCCGATTGTGTACCCCGGGTTTCTCTTTTCCTGTGGCGCCATCTATGGGGAGCACCGCGAACTCTCCCTCCGGGTGGCCGACCAAGTGGGGTGACCGGTAACGACCGGCTAAACTGACGGAAATTTTTTTCTTCTCGCCGCAGCGCCATCTGTCGCAAATCGAGGGTACCCGCAAGCAGACGAGTACACAATCCGGTCACGGCGCTGCGGTAGGCTTCTATGGGCCGTTTCCCCACCTGTCTATCTTACACCCTGATGCCGACAAAGATACCCGATAGTGGTACTATAAATGTGCAAAGGCGTCGGCCGACTCTCGCGTATCGCTAAAACACTCTCACTAGAGCATTTTAAGAAACCGTTTTTGCACATCCGATACGGCACGATGGGCCCTCCGGTACGCCAACTGCGCATTTGCGAGTCTTCTGCAATAGCGCATGCGCAGTTCGTACCGGTGGCCCTTCGTATCGTATCGGATGTGCAAACACGGTTCCCTAAAGCTAGCCATTGTCTCCAGTAGAGACGACCGCGGCTGCAGTGTACATCTGGAGGCTTCTGCTCTTTAACGCGTCTCAAGACGTAGTATAGATTGGAGGTCTGCACGGGCCAATATTTAGCGGCCCAGCACGGCCCGCTATCTCTTGGGCCCGAGCCCGCCCACGGCCCGCCCTGCCCCTGGCCTGACACTGATCTTCACAGGCTCACTGAGGCCCGCTCTATTTTCGCCCAGTGTGAATAGCTTGGAGATTGCGCGGCATGGAGGCTTGCTTCACTGCTACAGATGTTGACTACGGTACCCGATAGTCAATGTGGGTAAGTATTTTTGTTTATTTTTTTGTGCTGTTATTGTTAGTCGGACAAATATGCGGGCCTAGGCAGCTTGTCAAGAAAAATCACCCCCATGGACCTCTTTTTGCGACCAAACACCCGTATCGGAAACGACGAAAAGATGAAGATGGGAAGCAGCAGTAAACAAAACCACGTGTCAAGGTCGAAAGGGGAAATGTGGCGACGGACTCGGACAAAAGACGGACAAAGTTAGAAATTCCCCACTCCCGCAGCGTACAACGGAAAGAAAATAATATAAAAAATACCGCCGTCTCTTGCGGTGGTATTTGAGAAATTGTTTAGGAAAAGCACTCCCCAGGGGAACCTCTTCACCCATATTGGGGACGCATGCACTCGTACGTAAAGGTGGTTTACGCCTGCGGGGATGCGCAGTGTGTAGGCGCGTATGTGTGCGTGTTGATGGACAGAGCAACCCTGTACACGACCGCGGCGCCACCGGTAACGAAAATGACAGCCGCGCCACTGGAGCTAAAGAAAAAGAAAATTGGCTGCAAACACACATAACCGTATAAAAACACATACAAACAGACATACACATGCTTTCAGCTTTTGGGTCTCTCCCACTATGGTCCCTCTTCCAAACCCTCCCCCCCCAAAAAAAACATTTAAAAAAATTCCTGTTAACAAAAAAAAAAAAGGTATCTGTCGTTTTTGCTCGCCTTGGCCCGCATTTGTAGACTTGAATGCCAGGCCCGTGCCCGTCACGGGCCCTTCAAGAATGTAGCTGTGACTGTTCGAGCCCCGCCCGCGGGCCAGGCCGGCCCGTGGCCCGCGGGCTGGCCCATACCCATACAGACTTCTAGATACCCGTGCTGGCCGATGCTAGTTCCACTAAATAAGCTACGTTTCAGGGTAACGACAGTTGGCCTTATTGTGGCTTAAAATCATGCTTGCCAGTTATCTGAAGCTTTATCTGAAAATCACAAAAAACGCTTTTCCGTCCTCCACAAATGTTTAAACAGTTCGCGACAAAGCAAATCAATATTACATGAGCTTCCTAACACCGAATATAATGCTGAGGAAGTCGCACTTTTGAATCATGCCGATCGGCAGTTGCCGTCTGCTCTGCACAAGCACCAAAATGGCGGCGCCCGCAAAAATGTCGGGGAACGGAATGCTGACACTCGAAGCGCAGCTCATTTAGTTTCTCTAGCCGCTGCAATGCTCATCCATATGGAAAACGACAAGAATGCAAAAATCCGAGCACAAGTACGAGTTTTTGCTCCACAGGTTTTCGCGACTCGCACGTTCACGTGCATGGACGCTTCCATACTCCGTTTAACATTGAAGGGCCCCTGAAAAGAAAGAGAAAATAACAGTCTAATCGGGACACGCTTGTCAAAAAATTAATTTTACGCAAACAAAATTAATTAAAGCAGTATTGATGGCCGGAGACACGATTTACTCGGCAGTCACCTCCTTCCCTTTTGTTTTCTCTCTCGGCATTTCGAGCGCTTTGAGAAGAGGTGGATCGGCTTCGCCTTCACGACCGAGATGGTCGTTGCGGAATGACCCGTGACGTCAAGGACTTCACGCGCAGATTTTCAAAGAAAACTCTTGCCATGAATATTGCTCTAAATTATTTTTTCGCGTATAATTTTTTTTTTGACATGCGTGCCCCAATTAGGCTGTTTAAAAGACTTTTTTTTTCTTTTCAGTGGCCTTTTAAAAGGACACTCAAACCCCCATTTTTTCATTCATTTGCCAGGCGATTCATTATGCTGTCAAAATACTACCCAATTAATATTTTTCTACAGAGTCACGTATTTCTTTAATAATGCCAAAAAACGCAACTGCTCAATACCGAAACCGCCGCACTGCACGGAGAAGTGGAGGGGAGAGAGTGAGTGGCGGAAGTCACGTAACTACACCCAACCGTGCATTTTTTTTTGCGCAGCAGTAGAAATGCTTTGCGGGATCCGTTTGCCATGCGATTCCTTTGCAGTTATGTTTGTTCCGCTCGCTGTTCTGTACTTCAAGATGAGTTATTTTGTACATCGAAGTGTTGGCAATTAGTAGTGAGTGCCAGTGGTGAACTCCCGTGATCCTCCACAACAATTGTTTTTTCCAGTGATAATTGCTAAAAAAAATGTAAACATTGCAAAATTTTGAAAAACAAGAAATGGTACGCCCACATTGGGGATGGAACCCGTGCCCGCTGCGTGTGAAGCGGACGTTTCTCCAGCGAGCTACTGAAGGAACTCTTCCATTCGGAGTAATGCAGCCGGTCGACAGTATGTCGGAAAGTTTGCTGCCGATTTCCCCTCAGTTCATGCACTCCCGGATTGAAGTCGGACAGCACCACGCATTGGTCACATTCGCACCTCGTAAAGAAACCGCACGCGTGCGTATTCAACTCGAAGTACGCACTTCGTGCTTGACGTTTGAACGAGCGATGTCTTCAGCCACGAGAATGGACGACGGCTTGGCGATGTCTTCGTGCAATCGGCTTGCTGGTCGGGCGTGTCGTACGGGATGAATATCAATTCTTTTGATCGGTCCAATATTTCTCTTTCGAAGGAAGACAGAATTCGCCGGTACCGTGAACGACAGTCATGAAGTAGAGGTCCCACGCCCATCGTCCGCTGCCACCCGCGAGTCCCACAAAACGCGAAACGACGCCATGTTGAGGATTATACAGTGAACGCACAGAATGCACCCGGTAGTCTTTGTAACGTTTTTTTTTTCAATCAACGTATTTGCAGTTTTCTGGAAGCCACAAAAATTGGTTCATATTTTTTTCTATATTTAGTATTGACTGTGTGCCTTCAATGACCCAGGACTTTGATTAAATTTGGTGGTCGTGTCTAAACCTTAGAAAACGGCCCCTGCCTACGGAAAAGAATCTGAGCGCGACTCAAACCGGCCAGTTCTCTATCACCGGTTTTCGGGCGGAAAGAAACCAAATTTAGAGCCGCAAATTCTGTTCTGGGTAGTTGCGCTCTCATATGTCACGTACAACTAAAAACTTCGGCGAGCATAGATACCCTGTCAGCATCCCTTTAAAGGGGTGCTCCGGCGATTTCTTGATGGTCCCCGATTTGCCTGAAATTTTTCTAAATACACCAATGAATATCATTGAGCTAGTATCCCAATTCAAAGGACAAATATTTTTTCGCGAAGGTATTAAGTTAATTATATTGGTCCTCACCCTGTTTTTGAAACCTACTGGGAAAAAGGAAAAAGTGACGTCAGTGGAAGGCAGCGGTTCACTCTTTGGACTGTAGAATTTGCGCACAACTGATCCCATTCAGTTTCATAGTATCAAATGAAAGCTTCGGAAGCTGGCTCCAGTACCCGCGCATCAGCACGGAGCAAATACTTGGCATTGCCTATTTGTTATACTGCTTGCTCGATGGGAAGCCTGCCTGCCACTGACGCCAAGGCACTGAGAAGAAGTGCAGGAATACTTGAATGTCGGTTTGTGCATCCTTTTTATTTGCCGATTTCACAATAACTATTGTAAATTTCGCTATACTAAATAGCACACCGGAAAGGGTAAAGGCCGGGGTTTCAGAAAATAGAGTTCTTTGGGGTAGCTAAAATATCGCCAAGAGTACCCCTAAAAAACAATAAAAATATTTTTTAGCGTGGTCTAATTGGGTCACATATTTTTTTAAAGAATTTTTCCACGAAGAAAAATATCACCCTGCAACTTCTACGCCGTTCGACGCATTTTAGGAGGAAGTCATTGCCCGTTTTGCACTCTAAGGAATATAGGGTGCATAGGGTACACCCTTGTCTCATATGTAACACCCCACAACAGCAATTCGACATGCAGTCCACACAGACGTCGAACCGACGATACTCACTTTCAAGAGCGGCTTGCTAGTCGACCGATACAACTTATTAAAATATGTAATGCATGCAATAAAGGCTACGGTAAGACAATCAAAGCTTTTTTTGGCCCTGCTGAAAAACCTCAGTGTTTTTTTCTAGTATTTGATACGCACATCCGCTATTTAGTACGTTATATCCAACAGCTATCAAGCCGCTCGTAAAAGTTGGTAACGCCAGCTCGATATCAGTGAACTAAACGTCCGATAGTAGTTTTGGGGTGTTACATGTAGGCCAGGTGGTGTACCCCTAGAAACCCCATATTTCTAAGAGTGTAAGGCCCCGCCCACAGATAAGTGGCCCCGCCCATTACTACTGGATTGGCTTGGCTGCTCGGCCAAACATGCTCGAAAGTCAATTGTCTCCCTTTCGCGTCATCCGGTGTTTCAAGTCTGGAAGTCTGACACCGCCTGCTAGTCGTGCGAGCAGACACGCGGCATCCTACGGCATCGTCTGCTATTCCACCACCGTCTACTATTCTGATGGTGCCTGGAACGCGTCTCCTACTGATGTGTTTACCGCGTACAAAAATCTGATCCCTCGATTTCCGCCTGATGACGTCATAGAAGTGTATTACCGTCACCAGTCGCTATCCTGGCGGCGTCCCAAAAGCTGTGGCACGTGTGGCAGACTCCTGTTCTACTGCAGGTCGCTCTCCAGTGTGACAGTCCACGGAAGCTTAGGCAGCCAGAAGTTGCGACGGCGTGACGACAGCGACACTCGCGTTCGGTTGTGATACTCCAATGCTACTCGCTGCTTCTCGTTAGCAGTTTTACGACCAACCGCCAGGATCGCGGCAAGCAGCAGCATGACAATTCGGCTTCTGTAACGTCATTGCTGCCACTTCGGGACCACTTCTGATGTATGGGCAGCTTAGGACGCTAGAACCACCATTCGAAGATGTCATCCAGGCACCATGCTATCGTCGTCTGCAATTCCCAGTCGCGGTCATGAAAGCTGCGCGTCGGCGTCTGTTTTCACCGTGGTCCGCCTGCTATTCCGCCCCCGTCTAAAAACCTCCGCAACTCTTGTACGACGCTACCATGAACGCGGCGTTCTAGCGTTCCATCATGTACGAGCCACGGTTCAATTCAAGCGTGTGTCAGCGTCTGTCGACGGGGGTAAAAAGCGACCAGGAGGAATAGAAAAATTAACACAATTAATATAGAGTTGTTCCAAACTTTTTATCCTTTTTTTGTGTGTGTGTATGGGGGGGGGGGGGGGGGGCATGGCATTCTCGAGCAAGGTGGGCGAGCGTCGTAACGCCCAATTGAAACGCGACCTAAAAGTTTTCGCTTTGGCAGGCCAGGTGGAATGCGAAACTTGAGAGCTACTTGCTTTTTCAAGCGAAATGACGGGAATATACCTCGACAAACCTGATGCGAGCCGAACGCCCGATTGCCTCCATCCAAATAACTTGCAGATTCTTACCTGTGTAGGTACCTTATCGATATGAAACCATGCTTGCAATTACGACGTTTGCAGAACTCATTGAGCAGCGAGGCCACTTTTACGTGAACCAAGATCTTTATACAGCATCAACAAGCGAAAACGAACAAATCAAGACAGATCAAGCAACATAGTTGACGTGGGACGATAGGCTTTGGCCAGTCCCGCTATGAAAACAAGCACCCGCACGGCGGTTTCGAAGGCACGTACTTGCGAGAGTTGTTTGCTGCGAACTAAGTCGGTTGAGATCTTCTTCTAAAACCTCGGTGAACTGAGAACGACTCGCGTTCATAAAAATAAACGAGCTCAACAAGCCCCCCCCCCCCCCCCCCCGTTGAGCACACTGTATCGCCGAAAGCCATGTTTGTTATCGTTTGGAACTGAAACGCAAAAGCAATCTCGGGATATCTTTGAAAACAATAATCACTCTGTACAGATTATTTGTTTGCCACAAATAAATATGTTGTCGATAAAAATACTATCGCGGTACAGAGAAACAATTTCATAACAAACAATCCACGAGTCAGTCATCTCTCCAACCAATCAGATCTAAGAAATGGAACGCAGTTAACTATCTGTTCCTGGGCGCGGGGCCTAGGCCTCTACCTAAATTGCGCCTAACCACGTAAACATTAATAAAAAAGTTTTTTTTAGAGAAATTTACAAAAATTAATGGGTCCCATCTAAGCGTTTTAATTTTTTAAAGCTTTTTATGGTGAAATTGCAGCCAAAGCTACATGCGCGAGCTATCCCGCGCTCCTGGCTTTAAAACATCAATTTCTAGCGAGAGCGCACGTTCTGTGACATAACCTTCAAAGCAGCGACCTCGAGCTCTCTATACTTCGTTCCAGCTTGGGTCCAGACGTAGCCGATGCTACGAGCACGAGCGTGTGGCCCTGAACAGTGCTTGCATTGCACGAGCGCGCGTGCTTGGCAGCGACGCTGAAAGCCGGAGCTCGCGCTTGTAGCATCGCCTGCGTCTGGACCCAAGCTGAAACGAAGTAGCAAGTGTCCTCAGCTTCAAGGGGTACGGAAAGGAAATGACGTGAGCGCGAGCTTTCTACCCCTCGCTTCAAAGTCGGCCAGCGAGAAGCGCAATGAGTATCGCGCTCGTGACGCCAAGAGTTCCTGCACGGGCAAGGGTACTGTAGTTTGTTTGTTTGTTTGTTTGTTTATACCTTTATTTAAGACATAACTGTACAGAGATGTCTCAGGGGACATGGCTAAAGGCATAAATGCCTGACGGGGCCATGCCCCCTTTTAGCAACAGCAGTAGCAAAAACATGGAACAAATGAGGAGTGATACAATTTCACTCCAAACTGAAAATCTATACAAAACAAAACAAACACATCACAAAACAACATAACGTGAAAGGACAATTTTTTAGTTTACATCCTAAGTATTTTCCTTAAAACACATCCGGTTTTATTCCCCTGTGAGTAAGTGTTCTTTTACAATATTTTTATATTGATAGAGTGATCGTACGCAATCCAATGAAGCTAAAATATACGGGTAATGGTTTAAATGGTCTGGTATCAGAAAACTCAACCTCTGGTCTCCATAATTCGTTCGCGAACGCGATTTTATTAATAAATGTCGCCTTAAATTATACGGGCTATCTTTCGCGTGGTACTTAGCATGGAACGCCAATTTATCGATCTGAAATTGCCGCCAAATTTCAAGTGATAGTTTGTATTTATGTAGATTTCTTACGTTGAGTATTTGATATGTCCTAAAATATGGTGTGGCACTTTTAAGAAGTTGGATGTTACCTATTGCTCGCAATGCTCGCTTTTGTATGGATACAATATTGTCTAGATTTGTTTGGGATGTCGTTGACCACACTAAAAGGCAGTAGCTTATGCGGGATTGCACAAGGGCGAAATAAATTTGACGTTTCACTTTTGTTGGAAGATAATATCTTAATCTATTTAAAACACCAACGGCTCGACAAAGACTTGTTCTTAGAGAATCGATGTGTAGCGTCCATGATAGGTTTTCATGGAATAAAACCCCTAAGAATCGAATGGTTGAAGATGGTTGAATATAAGAGTCCTGGAATTTTAATTGCAAATTGGAAGGTGGTATCATTCCTTTTGGTCTAAACAGTAAGTAATTTGTTTTTTCTATGTTTAAAGAAAGTTTATTAGATCTAAGCCATAAGTATAATCCCTGCAACCACTGCTTTGCCTTTCCAAAGAGGTCGTCGATGTCAGAGCCAGAAAAGAAAATATTTGTGTCATCTGCATATAGTACTATATGCAGATGACTTGCGAGCCCTGCCGCTTGGTGGCATCAACTCGTGGCAATTTAACCTAGAGGCTAGTAGTAATATCTGAGGACTGTACGCCCTATGGCATATACGTAACGTCATTCGCGGCCATGTCGGTATTTTATGTGCCACGAGCGTTCGGTCCTCAGTTTGATTTGCCACGATTAGTTCTTCACTGTGGACGAGACCTCGCAGTGAACTTGTACAATTGGCTGGTTGGACTCAAGCCATCTTGACGTCCGACCGTGCTATTTTGAGAGAAAAGTAGCACAAAGCAGTCACTCACCACTGTTCGTATTGTGGAAAATAAAGGCATCTAAGTCGATTTCTCAACCATTTAAGAATTGGAGATGAGGAATACATCATTGCACTCAGACTCCCCATTCTTGACAACGTGCATGTTGCCAACTTCTTACTTTGAACTCGCATTCAAGTGTTTTTGAATATTAATATAAATAATGTTTCATTTACTTCAGGTCGAAATATAGCAGCGGTCGTCGTAGGCTCCGAAGTTCGACCGACAGGGAATGTTCTTTAGCTGACTAGCTTACCCGTACACACAGCTTTGACACATTAGACAGTTTTTGACTGCACCAAAGGTTCAATATGTGACCGATGTTGATACAGGAAGCATTGATCGTCATTGCACATGTTAATGCTCTTGATGCTTGGACTCGCAGTCCGTGGTATTTGTGTTTAGATTTAAATGGTATGCAGGGCGTCTTGTTTTCACTCGCGGCATTTAAAGAACATTTATTGTAGAAATATTTCTTCAGAGTTAACTTATTCCCTCGCGAAGCCTCTATTT